>JASAND010025480.1:0-32671 GCA_030248195.1 Trissonchulus latispiculum
TGATTAACTTTTTGACAATATGCCTTCTATTTGTACAATCGAACTGAAAAAAGCAGTATTTGCTTTTACTTCATTCTACAGCGTTTAATGTGGTTGCAAGACTTTTTCTACACACTTTTCAGTTAGCTGGAATTGGCAAAGACGAATGCTTAGATTTAATTAAACGATTCGAACCATCTCTATGGGCCAGGCGGACAGCCATATGAGCATTGACGGTATTAGCATTGTTGCATATTAAGAGTAGTGGAACTAGTATGTACGTAGTTGTTGCTACCATGTAAAGTAGTTAGTTGTGGTACAATCCTGAAAAGTTCTTTACTTTTTTCGGGCCATAGGAGTTTTTGGAAAAACATTTTCGTTCTTTGTGCTAGCCTTATTCAGTTACCAATCCAAACTACAAAAGTCGATCATAGTAGAATATATCATGCGTATGCTGTTCTAGTAGCGTGTTACGGTTCTTCTTGTTTGTATTGAAGACATGGCAGACTGAAAACTACATAACTGACGTCTTCCTAAACAGACGTGTAGCTACATTTTATACACGTACGTCTGGGATTTAGGAAATTTTCCTCGGTTGTCTGTCCGGCTATGCCTGTTTTTAGCATCCACACAATTTTCCTTGTTCTTTGTTTTGACTGTAAATGAGGGGCGACGAACAAAGTATGCTAGTTGAGGTCCAGAGCTTAGCTACGAAATTGAATGTACGTATATTACTTTTGCTAATAGTATGCACGTGTTTCTGTGGAAAATATGGTACTGTAAAGTGTAAACAGTGTAACTGGTCTATGGCCCTAACGACTGGAATTTTGACTAGTCTAGAAGTATGTGATTTACTGTGTTTTTTTGCGAAAAAAACTGCGAAATTCCGCACTTTTTTGAAAATTCCGCAACTTTTTTCGGAGCTCTGCGTAAAGTTCCGCAAAAAATTTTGTCTTTGAGTAGACATTTTCAGTTGTCTCAGATGAAAAATAAACGTGTTTCTGATACTTTTTGAAGAAATTTTTCAAAAAATTTCGCGCCTTCGGCGCGTATTTCAATATACGTAGACACCTTTCAATCTTAGCTGAGAGTTAGAATGCCTAGTGACAGCTATGCAATGAAATTCTTTTAGCCTTGAAACCATAATATACCATAATTTTAAACTATTATTAACCTATTAGCAGTTTGCTTATATCTTAGGATTTTACTGACAGTCGAAACTAAACTTTTTGAGAATTTCCACTAAGGATTTTCCTCGGTTTTACAAAATTTTCTCAGCTTCTGGGGGCTCCGCCCCAGACCCCCGTATCTCTAAGTCTTCTTGTAAAACACGCTTATGCATGCTTCGACTTTCAAAAAATAGTTATTACTTGATTAGTACCATGCTTTAAATATTAAAAATGTGTTTAAATACACCCAAATTACTAAAATTCATTAGGGATTATCTTTAAAATACTATAAAATAATTATTTAGAAATTTTTTGCGAACTTCCGCACAAAATTTTGGAGGACTGCGTAAATGTTCGCAGAAAGTTTCGACGAAAAAAACACAGATGTGATAGTTTCTGAAAAATAACGAGGGGAGTTCAGGGTATGTTAAGGGTTTTTCCGGGTGGGGGGGGGGGCGGGGATGGGTGAATTTTCGGATTGGGATGTTTTGCAAAAATGAGCCAAAAATGGCATTTTTTGTATTTTTTAATGTAGAAACGCATAAAGTTCTTAAGAATGCCTGGACTTTTTTTAAATTAAACGCGAGTAAATCACGCTGGGTTAGTATTGGTTTTTAGTTTATTACAGCAGCGTGATTTTCTCCGCGGCCGCCCAACCCCGATGCCGCGTCCACATACAACCGTGTATTACATCTACCACGGAAAATTTAGCTAAAAATAGCCATTTTTACGAAAAAACTCGGGCGAAGCTGGGAAAATTCTGGAAATTTGCCTATTTTGGCGAAAATTTAGGTACCCTGGTCAGACAGTTCGTAATATTACTTAAAGTTTATCTGTCACATATGGGCACTCGGAGAATGGAAAGTAGGAAATTGTATTTTCTGGTATAAAGTAAGCGAATAGAAGATTGTTGGTATTGACGCTGTTTGTTGGTACGTATTGACGCTGTTAGCAAAAGTTGTAAAGTATGAAAGAAAATCAGGTTTTGCGTGTTTTTTGGCGTTTCAGGGTTCATCAGTTACCTAGTCTCCAGTGAATGCGATATCTTTGACCCAGCCCACCGTCAAGTTTGTCAAGATATGTCTCAACCGTTGAATCACTATTTTATAGCCAGTTCATACAATACGTATGCAGTTTACTCTCATATTCTTGTCTTGTAATATACTCATAATAGATGATTCTAAAGTTTTGACTTTACTAATCAAAACTGTAGTCTTCCAAGATTTTTCTGTGAAAGCTAATATTTGTTTGTGACTAATTATTTTGCATTTGCGTTTTGAGAGTTTTTGTTTTGTTTTGTAGTTTTCTATCTGGTATAATATAGTATTTTCTATTTCAGCTACCTAATCGCGGACCAATTGAAAGGCCCATCGTCGGTTGAAGGTTATATCAAAGCTCTAAAGAAAGGCTGTAGATATATTGAGTGTACGTTACGCGCAATCCAGACCCAGTACTTTTCCTCTTACGAAGTTTTCTTTTCCTTTACATTTCATCATATTTCTGTATATCTATTTTGAAATCTGACTAATCACGCTCAAGGGTGTAGTGGAGTGGAGAGACTTAATAAATTTTTAAATTTAATTTTAACTTGAGTACACTCTATGCTTAAGTTAGTTCTTTATTTGTGCTTTTCTTTTTTTCAGTAGATGTTTGGGAAGCTGACGACTTTGAGGAACCAGTCATATTCCATGGCCATACGCTCACATCCAAGCTTCCAGTTAGCAAGGCTTTGCGTGCTATCAAAGAATATGCATTTGAAAGATCCGAGTATGTTATGTCATTCTAATGCAACCCCCTCCTCCTGTCTTGACTGCTTTTGAACAAGATATATACATTGTTATAAAACCCGGGCTTATTCTGGAATATGTTTTTGGGTCCTGGGGCCCCCAAAATTCGAGAGGCAAGACATTGGTGTGGGCGACATTATACTGAAAATATGCTAACAATTGCGCTATTTTTCTAGCGTCCACTGAAAAATTTCGTTTTTATTGCAAAACTGCGCAGATTTAGGGGTCAAAATGGCAAAAATTGAGTAAAAAAGTATCCGACTAAGCAATTCCATAATCAGTCATATGTTTCTCTTGGTATACTTTCCCTGTCACTTATCAAGATTTAAAACGTTTTGTTCCTTCCTTACATCTAAAATAATCTAAAATATTCACTTGTCTTACTTTATTGTTTCTGTGGTGCAGTTATGTTCTGAGTTTTGTTTTTGTTTTAGGTATCCGTTGATCATTCAGCTGGAGAATCATCTGCGTGTGCCTCAGCAGCAGCAGCTGGCAAAGATGCTGACAGAGGCCTTTGGAGATCTCCTCTGCTTGGATGAGTCCCTGGTCCGAGAACCCATGACCGCCCTTCCATCCCCTGAAGATTTGATGCATAAAATTATTATTAAGGTTTGACAGGGACATTGTATTTTAGCAATAGTTGTTTTACACAGTGGGATGACGGGATTAAATTGCTTCGGTGGATTTCGCGTTTAAATTATAATACTCGTGGTTTTATGTTTTGTTTTCTGAATCTGGGGCTGGTGCCTACCGATATCAGCGCAACCGAAACTGACTGCATGGCATGCACATGCTAGGCTACAGCGTATCTGTAACTGCATTATTGCTCATGGCCGTATCCAGGGAAGAGAATTTGGGGGTTGAAACCCCTCTCTTTTTGAGTTGCCCTAAGATAAATTTTATCAATATGGTCATGTCAAAAGGTGTTAAATGTTTAAAATTTTAATTTTAAATTTGTTGACAAAACCTCCTCCTTTTCAGAAATTCTGTATCCCCCCCCCGATTATTGCTTAGGTTTTTCTGACAGACATTGTTTTAGGGTAAACGTTTGACGCCAGCGGAGGGCGAGACGGAGATTGAGGACGTGGGAGATGTAACGGAGGAAGATGAGAGTTCGGAGGCCAATCGAACCGCCAGGGCTCGACGAATGGTACGAACCTTTTTCTGAAGCTTATTAGTTTTATATTATTTGAGACAGTTGATTGGATAATGACAAGAAGAGTACAAACAGCGTGCCTAGCCATGCTGTTACAACTGTGAGATGCTCGACACATTCAGGCAGAAATCTCCGGAGGAAACGGGGTCACGGCTAGCATTGTGACCATTGTTTATTTTGCCTTTGAACTAAATCGCATCTGGTTTGCTAATTAGTTAACTAATGTCAAATTTGTGTATAAGGCAACCCCACCCCCGAGATGATTTGTCAAGCGTGTGTTAATATTCGATTGATCTGAAATGTAATTAATTGGCTACAGTACCCCTCATCAGTGTATCTCAGTATCAGTAAGTTGCTAAGTTACCAATCAAATCCATGGTTAGGCGTCTCGTCATTCAGACGTGGCAGAATCTGCCCTGTCAGACGTCTGATTCTGCCTTACTTTCAGCTTTCAGACTTGCTTTCTTCTTAGCGCTCTTAGGTAACTGACTGACAGCTGACTTTCGCTGAGGCTGAAGTTAATGCAAAGGTCAGAGTAGAATCCTTTGCTTTGAAAAAGTTGTAGTCACTCTGTTGGCCTGTGTCCAACTCAAGCTAGCAGCTTAGTTGATACACACGGGCATATAATATGCGATTATATAGATGCCTACGCAGTAGTGGACATGTGGAACAGTGGACATTAACATAAGCATACGTATGTACAAACGTATATGTTAGTGTATATGCGTAATATGTGAGGGTCTATATATTTTCTTAGCGTAGTGGCCTTGGTGCACAATTATAATTATGCATCGCACACACGCCTTGTGAATGTAAAGTACGAGGCTTCAAAGTTTTTATCCGATTGAGTTTTCGGTACCTTCGTCAGAATTTGTACTTGCAAATGAAACTGAATATTGTTTAAGTTCTATAAAATAATGTGCTAAAGGTAAAAGCAAACAAAATTAAGTATATATATACGTGCTTGGTGCATTAAAAGTATATGGCATAGCGAGTTGAATAAATTGAAATAAATGAAATTAAAATAAACAATATTTTGAATTAGTTATGGTCCGTTCACTTCTTGTATATATTTTATCCTTATTATCAGCGATATGAATATTTACCATGTATATACTTGTATATGTACAGAGTTTTTTGCATGATTGTATAACGTGTTTACACTTCACACTTTCTTCATAATATGCTAGTGTATCTGTTTATGAATTACATCCATTCATATAAAAATTTTCTTCGCAAATCATTAGGAGTATCTGTTTAATGACTGCAATTTAGAAGACGAGCTCACAAAATTGTGCACCAAGGCCACTACGCTAAGAAAATATAAGACCCTCACATATATATATACGCATATACACTAACATATACGTTTGTACATACGTATGCTTATGTTAATGTCCACTGTTCCACATGTCCACTAATGCGTAGGCATCTATATAATCGCATATTATATGCCCGTGTGTATCAACTAAGCTGCTAGCTTGAGTTGGACACAGGCCAACAGAGTGACTACAACTTTTTCAAAGCAAAGGATTCTACTCTGACCTTTGCATTAACTTCAGCCTCAGCGAAAGTCAGCTGTCAGTCAGTTACCTAAGAGCGCTAAGAAGAAAGCAAGTTTGAAAGCTGAAAGTAAGGCAGAATCAGACGTCTGACAGGGCAGATTCTGCCACGTCTGAATGACGAGACGCCTTAGTAGTGTTAATTGGTTGTAATTTGTGTTTATTTTTCGAATTAATGGGGAGCGCATTTGTTGCTGTTACTGAAGGTGTAGACATGACGGGACATGTAATCTACTGCAATTTTCCAGATATTCAGTACGATAGAAAGCACGTTATTAGAAATATATATTACTAATGGTTTTATAATGGTTTTTGCTGTTGTTGTAGAGTAATTTGCGACGCATTCCTCTATGTAAAGAGCTTTCTGATCTGGTCTGCTGTCTCAGCTCATCAACCTTCATTGACTTTCAAAATGCTTTCGATAATCGTAAATCTTAGGGAAAGGCTATTGTAGCAGATTTCAATGTGGTTTTGAGTTTCTATTTAGGGCTGTATGCAACTGTGACTTTCAACATACACAGATGCTTTTTTAAAGAAATATATAGATGTTAATCATTTTCGTGTCCGGGTTAAATAGTTCAGCAGCTTGCTGTATTTTCTAGTCTCACAACTTTGAAACCGTTCAAATCAGGATTAACAATATTCTGGGCTTATTCTAGGGTATTTGGGGGGAGATTTTCAAAGTTTTTCTAAAAACATGCTAAATATAGAGCTATTTTTATAGTAATCGCCAAACATAAGCGGATTTAGGACTTAAATATTCGAAACCCTACTAAAAGTCTCCGGCGAATCCGGAAAATGTTTGATAATTTGGTCTTCTGAGCAATTTTTTAGGGTAAAAGTTCGTTCCAAAAGAGGCACTCACTTTTTTGGGGGGAGGCAATTGGGGATGGGTGGGTGTTTATGGGGGGGGGCGCCTCCCCAGTAGAATAAGCCCAGATATATTTCTTCTTTTATGTCTGTCCAGTGTATATAGTAGTCGTGGTTTTATTTTGTTATGGTCAAACTTTATTTTCTTCTTGTTCAGAAACGGTAAACCAAATGTGCAGTATCAACGAAGCCATTGCCACAAGACTGGTCAGTTCTTGTTCGGATGATTTCATCCTGTACAACAAACGCTTCCTCACTCGGGTTCATCCCAGCGGAGTTCGAGTGGACTCCTCCAACTTTAATCCACAGGAATTTTGGAATTGTGGATGTCAAGTCGGTAGGCTTTAGGGTCCAAGGAAGAGCAGGAAGACCAGTGAACTGCAAATACAGTACGAGTTTGTAGTCATAGCCTACTTTTTAGTTTCAAAGTCGAACATTTTGCTCAAAGACTTACAATAAATATTTGGCCAACCCAGGCTTCAATGTCGGTGCTGGTTTTGTTGCTATTATTGCAGACAATTGTAAAATGAATGAAAGGTTCATGTAACGTTCCGCAAAACCT
The DNA here is from genome assembly GCA_030248195.1 of Trissonchulus latispiculum. Taxonomy (NCBI): domain Eukaryota; kingdom Metazoa; phylum Nematoda; class Enoplea; order Enoplida; family Ironidae; genus Trissonchulus; species Trissonchulus latispiculum. The sequence continues at coordinate 7,086 of JASAND010025480.1, forward strand.
TTAGTTTCTTGCATTGTACAGGAAATACTCTAACAGTTAGGTACCTAAATGGAATCACTGAAACATTTTATTAGTTTTTCAATATTTCCCTCATTTTTCTTGCCCTGTATTTTGTTTGCTTCATTTTAGCGGCCATGAATTATCAGTCTCCGGGTCTGATGATGGATTTACATGATGGGAAGTTTGATGCAAACGGTGGCTGTGGCTATGTCCTCAAGCCCTCGGCCATGCGAGAGGAGGTCTCTTACTTCAGTCTGAGGGATGGGACGCCAGGAACTCCGCCACAAGTACTCCACCTAAAGGTATCATTCCTTTTTTCTGAACTCGACTTAGCCTTCTCTGGGTGTCAATAAGTGCAAACACCCTAATCGATCGAGGAATCTCTGATATACGTAGGAAATACCCTAATACCCTAAGGATACCCTAATCGAACATGGAAGGGTTCTCGACATCGCGTAAATGTAGACGTAATTGTTGAACTTAAGTTTGTAATTGGTTTTGTCACACTTTTAAGCTTTTATGAAATTACATTTTGTCTACTGTACACTGGCGGATCCAGGATTTCGTGACGGGGGGGGGGGGGGCGGTAAAATTTTTCCAGCGGGGGGTCTGGGGACGGAGCCCCCCGAAGTTGAAGAAATTTTTTGTGTTTGCAATAAAATGGGTCTTCGGATCTTAATTCTTTTTATACTGAAGAACTGAACAAATTTTTTAAAATTCTTGACATTTTTAGGCATTTAGACATTTTAGACATTTAGAGACATTTTTTGACAGAGATTTTAATTTTCTCCGAAAAATCGGATGAATTTAAAAAATGCGGTTAAAAAGTAGAAAATTCGGGCCGAAGGCGGGAAATTTTTTGGTTTTTCGCCCTTTTTCCCCTTTCTATCCTTAATTTTTCCTACGTTCGAATCGCGAGAGGGGGGCGGCCGCCCCCCCGCCCCCCCTGGATCCGCCCCTGCTCTATAACATAGGAAACGTGTTGCTATTGCATTTAAAACTGAAACCGACCCATTTTAATAAAAAATCGGACCATTTTTGACGAAATTGACTGGGCTTTCTTTAGTGGTGGAGGGGAGGAGTGAGGGCGCCCCACTCTACCCCTTTCCCCTACGTACAGTTTTGGGCTTCCCCCCAGTTGGCGAGTTGCATCCACACTGTGCGGGCGTTCTTGCTCTTTCGGAGGCGGTACACGGCTGGACGAGCAGGTGAGAAATCCCAAAAAAGAGTTTAGGCTATCGGCCCCACCCCCGCCCCCATTCCGCTTACAAAGTAAACCCAGAATCGGCACGTCAAAGAAATTTCACCACCTAGGTTAAACTGTACATTTTGCAAACATAAAACATAACCTCAATCTCATCTTACGTTCCGCACATTAATATGAATGTACGTACATACTACCTACGTATACTGGGCTTTTTTTAGTGGGGGGGGGGTGGGGGGGCCCCCCCCCACTTCCCCCCACTTTTCGGGTTCCCCCCCCCCCACTCGACCCCTTCCCCCCCCCACTCGGCCCCACCCCCACTTTTTGGGCTTCCCCCCCCACTCACCATAAGGTGCTCAGAAAATGCCAAATTTTAAGGATTTTTGGTCAACATTTTCAAAAATTTTCCGGCTTCGCCGGAATTTTTTCTCAAAAATCGTCTATTTTGGTACTCAAACTCGATTTTTGAGCACTTTTTAGCATAGTTGTAGCAGTATATGTAGAAAACAGTCTATTTTTACTGCATTTTTAGCGATTTTGGACCACTTTGGATTCCCCTCCACTTTTGGCTCCCCCCCCCCCCACTCTCCCCACCCCCACTTTTTTCGCCTAGAAAAAGCCCAGGTATATACCTCAAATAATGATCATAGGTCCCAAACATCAACGCTCGAGTGGACATCTTCTGAATGAGGGGCGGCAGAAGGCCCCGGTAGAGGTGCCGACTCCCCTCGCCGACCAGCTGGGCACAGGCCACCTGGAAGGACACTCCGTGCAGCTGTTGACGGCAGATGGCCTTCGACACCGGGTAGATGAAGGACACGTCGGCCATGGCGGCCAAACAGCCGGCCAGATACTCGCGATAGACGCGCGCCGACCGGGTCAGGGCACTGCTCGAGGAGGCGGACGTAGAGGGGCTCACCCCCGATCCAGTAGCAGTTGCAGTACTGTCCGATGACAGTGCCATAGTGTACAGGGCTCGCTTACAGCTACAGTAACAGCTTCTTCATGTTGATCGCAGCAGATGATGCACTGCAGACAGACGCACACAGCAACAAAGTGCCATTGCAAATCCATTGTCGTGATACGTACAACATCCTAGAATGATAGCAAACTGGCCAATACAGAAAACAATGTGGAACAAATAGAGAAATTTAGCGGAGACAATGAGGCTAATTCCGGAGATTCAGGCGTTTCCTACGAGGACCTGTCTTAAGCTTTGGAGTGTCGCAGGCTTAAAGCTGGTCTCACTCAAACACACAAGATTATCAACCAGATTATATACCTACGTATCTTTTATTGGCTTCAACAGGTTACCGTTTGTTATTATGTAGGGGAGCGATAGCGGGGGTGGTTTGGAAAATGGTCGGGGGGGGGGGGTACCCCCAAACTTACCCCCTATATACATATAACACCTATGCAGTTACCAGAATAATAAAGAGTCAAAACAGACACCAGTCCACGGATCCACGGGGGATGCATAGATATCAATGAGAATAGGAAAATATCAAAACGTGGGCACCCAGAAATCTAACCAACCTTAATCACGCGACCGGTTTCGGAACCGACGTGGTCCCTTCCTGGGGTTTTTTTACTGGAGGGGGGGGGGGGGGGGCCCCCCCCCCGCCCCACTTTTTGGGTTCCCCCCCACTCGACATCTTCCCCCCCCCACTCGTTCCCCTCCCCACTTTTTTGGGCTTCCCCCCCCACTCACCCTAAGGTGCCCGCACAATGCCAAATTTTTAGGATTTTTGGTCAAAATTTTCAAAAATTTTCCGGCTTCGCCGGAATTTTTTCATCAAAAATGGTCTATTTTGGTGCTAAAACTCAATTTTTTAGCACTTTTAAGCTTAGTTATAGCAGTATATGTAGAAAACAGGCTTTTTATACTGTATTTTTGGCATTTTTAGCCCATTTTATTCCCCCCCAGGGGCGGATCCAGGGGGGGGGCGGGGGGGGCGGCGGCCCCGCCCCCCCTTCGCGATTCGAAGGTAGGAAAAATTAGGGAGAGAAAGAGGAAAAAGGGCAAAAAACCAAAAAATTTCGCGCCTCCGGCGCGAATTTTCTGCTCTTTAACCACCGCATATTTAGTGCATTTATGAAGAAAAAGCTTAATATGCATCCGATTTTTCGCAGAAAATTTCCATTTTTGCCTAAAAATGTCAAGAATTTTAAAAAATTTTCTCAGTTCTCCAGAATGAAAAGAATTAAAGATCCGAAGACCGATTTTATTGCAAAAACAAAAAATTTTTTCAACTTCTGGGGGCCCCCCAGACCCCCCGACGAAAAAAATTTGACCGCCCCCCCCCTCACGAAATCCTGGATCCGCCAGTGTTCCCCCCCCCCCACTTTTGGACCTCCCCCCCCCACTGGCGGATCCAAGATTTGGTAACCGGGGGGCGGTAAAATTTTTCGTTGTGGGGTCTGGGGGGCGGAGCCCCCCAGAAGTTGAAGAAATTTTTTGTTTTTGCAATAAAATCGGTCTTCGGATCTTTAATTCTTTTTATACTGAAGAACTGAACAAATTTTTAAAAATTCTTGGCATTTTTGGGCAAAAATGGTTATTTTCTCCGAAAAATCGGATGCATTTCAACCTTTTTCTTCACAAATGCAATAAATATGCGGTTAAAAAGTAGAAAACTCGCGCCGAAGGCGCGAAATTTTTTGGTTTTTTGCCCTTTTTCCTCTTTCTCTCCTTAATTTTTCCTACCTTCGAATCGCGACGGGGGGGGGCGGACGCTCCCCCCCCCTGGATCCGCCCCTGCTACTGTACACTAAAATTTTTTAAAATATTTTTTAAAAGCTACAGTAACACTACAGTAATCATTATGGAAAACTAACCTATGCTTGTATTGTTTCGGTTATTTGTATAATCTGCAGTATAGCTAAAAGTTAATTTTGCTTAATAGTTTTTTACATTGAAAAATTTTTGTGACCAATTTTGCTTTTATTCAAACAAATCAAAACAGTAAATTATATCTGGGTGATCTCAACGCAACCACCGGCCAGAAGTTTGCTTCTGAACCTTGCATCGGCGGTCATTCTATTGGAATCAGGAACGACAATGGGGACCGTTTCGTTTCGTTCCTCTGCCAATATCGTCTGTTTGCCGTAAACACAGCGTTTCGACACAGACGTCGCCACCTAGAAACCTGGGCGTCTAATGATGGCTCCACGCGGAAACAGATAGACTTTGTCTGCGTACGGCAACGATGGAAATCTTCTGCTTTGGGCTGCCGCTCCTTCTGGGGTACGTCCCTACAGTCTGACCATGCCATCGTTGTATGCACTTTGCAACTTCGACTGTGCAAGAAGAAACCAAATCGTCCTTCGACACGCTACGGCACCGAAAAGCTGAAAGATCCAAGAGTTTTGGAACAGTTTCAATTGGAACTTACGAACAGATTTCAGGTGCTGTCTGATACCGATGACATCGAAAACCTATGGACAACCACCAAAAGAATTATCCAAGACACGGCATCTCTTTGCCTGGCTACTACAGCTAGACGCCGGAATGACTGGATCTCGCCGGACACTTTAAATCTGGTGGAGCAGCGAAGACGCGCCTTGCCAGCGCCAAGGCGCAGAGAACTTTCTGCTAGGATAGCGGAGAACATGGCAAAGGACAAGGATGCGTATTGGCAGAAACAGGTGGAGGTGATGAATAGCGCCACGAGACATGGTGACTCCGGTAAGCTGTTTAAGACCATACGTGAAGTGTCCGGAAAAAGAGCAAGTATTAGCGAGATACTTCGAGAAACCGATGGATCCATTATCCGCAGTTTCCAAAGAAGAAACGAGCGCTGGGCAGAACATTTTCAGGCACTTCTAAACCGTCCCAGCCCCGCTCAACCCCTTTTCGACCTCCCATTCGATGGCTTTTTGGACATATCCTCTGCAGTGCCCACAGAAAACGAGGTCACGAAGGCTATAAGATCTATGAAATCTTCAAGTGCTCCCGGCGAGGATGGCATAAATGCCAGTATACTGAAAGCTGGAGGGCCAGCACTCTGGAGTCAGCTGACCTATCTCGTCCAAAAGATCTGGCAGACTGAAGACATACCCTCCGACTGGAAAAAATCTGTTTTGGTGCCACTCTTCAAGAAAGGCAGTAAAACGGAATGCAAGAATTACAGGGGTATCTCTCTTTTAGACGTAGCGTACAAGATCTTGGAAGCAGTAATCTTAGATCGAATCCGTAGCGCAGTAGACCTCTGTCACCGTGAGAACCAAGGAGGATTCAGACCGGGCCGCAGCACAGTAGATCAAATCTTTGCCTTGCGCCAAATCATGGAGACTAGGCACGAGTATAGGCAGCCTCTACTCGTCGCCTTTGTAGACTTTAAAGCTGCTTTTGATTCCATCGACCGCCCACGAATGTACGAAATCCTGTCGTACTGCGGATTGCCGGACAAGATTGTGTCATTAATAAGGCGCATGTACGACCAGAGCCTTAGCGCTGTCCGCGTTGGCACAGACCTGACTGATTTTTTCCCGGTCAACACCGGTGTGAAACAGGGTGCTCTGCTGTCACCTTTGTTATTTAACATCGTGCTGGATGTGGTCCTCCGCAAGGCCCTGGAAGGATCTCCCGGAATAAGAATTGATGCTGGGGAACTCTTGTCAGATCTGGACTATGCCGACGACATCGCTCTGTTAGCTGAAACTAGCGCTGACCTGAATCTAATGATTGACAGACTGGACAACTATGCTTCCTCAGTCGGGCTGCTCATCAGCGCTGAAAAGACAAAGGTAGTTCGGTCATGCTCTGCAGATCTGGCGCCTATCCTCCTACGGGGACAGCCATTGGAATGTGTAGACCAGTTCTGCTATCTGGGCAGTCTTGTCGCGGCTGACGGTAGTCCCACTCAAGAAATCAGATCTAGAATTGCCAAAGCGGAAAGCGCCTTCAACAACCTACAGAACTGCCTGTGGAAGGATCCAAAAGTAAGTTTGCGCACCAAGGTAAAAGTCTACTTTGCAGCGATTCGTCCTGTCCTCCTATATGCCTGCGAAACATGGCCTGCTAAGGTCAATGACATCTCCCGCCTACAGGCCTTTGAATTTTACTGCTGGCGGCGAATGCTTGGAATCACTTATCGAGACAGAGTGTCTAATCGTGATATCACAAGGCGCATCAATCCTTCCTCGCTCTGTAAATCAGAACTACTGAGACGTCGACTCCGATACTTGGGTCACGTCCTGCGCCGCCATCCTACGTTCCCCGCAAGACGTACGCTGATGGCAGAGCCTATGCCCCATTGGAAACGCCCACGTGGTGGAGTCCGCATTACCTGGCAAAGGACAGCGCAGAAAGATTTCGCGGGACTAAACCTTCACCGCATATACCGTTCCTGGCCATCTGACTGGAAGAATATCTTGACCGACATCGCCACCGACAGACAGCAATGGATAACGATGACTGATTCACTCGTTGGAGCAGCGGAGGATCCTACCCTGGCCTCCTGATAAGCAAGTAAGCAAGTAAGTAAATTATATTGGAAAACTATACTTGTATTGTTTCGGTTACCTGTATAATTTGCAGTATAGCTAAAAGTTTCAGGTTGATTTTATATCTACCATTTTACAGATTGTCATTGTCTTGTGCCTTCAGAAATTAATTAGTAATCTATATTCATTTTCAGTTAAAGAAAATTTTGTATATCTTTTTTCAGTTATAAAAATGCGTAATACATTGCTTTTCCAAAAACGGTACTAAAAAATTTTTTATATATAAAGTCATATGTTTCAATTGAATTAAGTTGGGATCTCCCTTCTCTTCTGTTTATGTGTTAACATCACGTCTTGAGGCGACCAGCGGCGAAACCTTTTCTTGCTTATTTATATATTTTTCTTAAATTTACCAAAAAACCAAGTTCAATACAGCTCCACTGATGAGCCGCCTGTATCGTGAACTCTGGTCTGGCAGAGGTCGCATGCACTTACTAACATAGGTTGTTGGATGTTGATTTGTTATTTTGCCGTGAATGTGCACCTGCTTATAAGCAATTTTGGAGTATGAACAAATGAAGCTTTCATTTGTTCTTATAATACTACCATGGCTCCTAATCGACACCAAGACAAAATAGGATGCGTGGTATGTATCCCTGTATATGATGTTTACTACTTTAGTAGTTTGTTGGCAGTGCCGTTAGAGTTAATTTTTCAAAAATCGTTTCTGTCGGGTATAGTTCCTGAGGATTGTAAAGAAGCTATTGTAGTTCCTATTTATAAAGGTAAAGGGAGCAAATGTGAAGCTGTGAATTATAGACCGGTTAGTCTCACATGTATTTGTAGTAAACTTTTGGAGAGAATCTTGAAAAATGAGCTGTACAAATATTTTGAGGCTTCTGGAATTTTGACTAGTCACCAACACGGGTTCATGGCTGGCAAGTCAACACAAACACAGTTACTGGAATGTATGGTGAATTGGGTTTCATATTTGGATGTTGGCAAACCTGTGGATGCGGTTTATATTGACATTAGCAAAGCTTTTGATACTGTTAGTCATAAGAAATTATTGTATAAACTAAAGCACTATAAAGTACCTGAAAATTTTCTGAAGTGGATAAGTGCTTTTTTGAAGGGGCGCTCTCAAAGAATAAGGGTAAATGGCCTATGCTCGAACAGCTTTCAAGTTGGAAGTGGCGTACCTCAGGGAAGTGTCTTGGGTCCTTTTCTATTTCTTGTTTATGTAAACGATGTTGTAACACGTATTAATAATAGTCATGTAAAAATATACGCAGATGACACAAAACTATATTTTTCTTGTAAAGATGAGGCTGATGTCAATGTGCTTTTAGACGATATAAGAAATGTTTTTAATTGGGCTAGTGAAAATCAACTTAAAATAGCACTGGAAAAGTGCGTTCTTCTTCACTTAGGAAACGGGAATCCTAAATATGATTATGAAGTTAATGGAGTCCATATTAACAGTGTATCGGGGGTTAGAGATCTTGGGGTGTATATGGATGAGAAGTTAAAATTCTCAGAGCATTGTACTAGAATTGTAAAGAAAGCAGCTCAAAGATCAAATGTCATCTTCAAAGCTTTTAGGTCGCGGGATAGAGATTTTTTGCGTGCAATGTTTACGACCTATGTCAGACCTATTGTAGAATATAATTCTGTAATTTGGAACCCTCGCTTTAAAAAAGATATCATTGCTGTTGAAAGTGTTCAAAAGCGTTTCACGAAAAGAGTTCCTGGACTGGCGGGGAAGTCATACAGTGAAAGACTTAAAATTCTCGGACTAGACAGTCTCGAGTTGAGAAGAATTAGAGCTGACCTTTTTCAATGTTTTCGGATTGTTAGAGGTTTAGATAATATCAACTTTTCGGACTATTTTACCTACAGGCATAACAGAGGTTTAAGGGGTCATAACTTTATGTTGGGTATTCCAAAGTTTCGCAAGGATGCAAAGAAATTTTTTTTCGGCAGCAGGGTTGTCAAAGTGTGGAATAGTTTGCCGTCTGAACTTGTGAATTTAACATCGTTACAAGCGTTCAAGACCAAGCTTAAAACTGTTGACCTTAAAGCATTTTGTAAAGTATATTAGTGGTTTCTGAATGCACTTGTATATGTATTTGACAGTACAAATTTTACCTGACTGATTCCTTGGATACACGTTAGCAGTTGTTGTCAACTCTGTGTAATCCTGTTCAGTAATGTTTTATCACTAATTAGTGTTATTTTACTGAATAAACCTTTTTGTTTGTTTGTTTGTTTGTAAAATTCTAATTTGTATTAGCTATCCTTATTATCGTAATCCTTTTCTATGTTATCGTTTCTGCATTTGTGTTGTTCCTCCAGGTAATCAGTGCTCAGCACCTACCTCGACCCAGAGGTTCTACGGCCAAAGGAGACTCCTGTGATCCCTATGTCGTCGTGGAAGTCTTCGGCATCCCTGGAGACTGTGCAGAGGAACGAACTCGTACCGTCAGAAATGACAGTAAGTGTCAGTTTGATTGAAGAACTACTTTGTTCATGATGTTTTTGCAATTCATGATGTTCATTGCCAGGGTTTTTGCGCCTTAAGCTTTGCTCCGTGTGCACAACTTGTTTCAAAAGCAAAGAGAAAAACTGTTAAACAAAAAGAAACTTGTTAAATAAAGAAGCATATAAATAACTCATACTATGGGGGGGGGGACTCTCCGTGCTCCCCCATGATTAAATAAACCCAGTTTTATGGGCCCGAGTTTCAAATTAATGCATAGTTACATCTGAATCGGAGCCGTTGCGTCAAAGGTAGTTTGCTCCAGAAATAGGACCATTATTGTTTTCTTGCCCTTATTTTCTACGTTTTTGTTTCTCCAAATTTTGGGATTTATTTTGCCAATACATTATGTTGTGTTGTTATTGTTTTAGGCTTCAATCCATTGTTTGATGAGACATTTGAGTTTCACATCCAGGTCCCAGAGTTGGCGCTGGTTCGTCTCCTGGTCTTGGACGATGAGCATATAGGCGATGATTTCATCGGCCAGTATACGATTCCCTTTGAATGTTTACAGACAGGTATGCCTGAACATGGTTTTTGGATGGGGGGGGGGAGGTGAGGGTTGTGGGCTCTAATGTAAATTGCATCCAAACTGTAGATTGTATATACGTAGTTGTTGACTACTGTAGGTAACGCGAAATGAAAGCTACAAAACTTGTTAAAACCTTATCACTTGTCATCACTTCTGGATTTCGATAGGAATTGATCAGTTGGGGCTGTCTTTTTAGGATTTTGAAAGTGGAGGAGGTGGGTTCAAAAAATGGCAAAGTAAAAATCGCTGTTTTTAAGTTTATAAGTCCGTATATTAGCTAAACAAAGTTTTAAAAATAGACCTCGAAAACTTAAATTTTCGACACTTTTGGGCGACCACCAAAAAAGTGGGTGGGGACTTGCCAAAAAGTGGGGAGGGGCATCGAAAAGTCCCCCCACACTAAAAATGCAGTATGTCAGTCGGGGAGCCTCCCGCGCTCTCCTCCTTCCGTCTTAGTCTGTTGTAAGAATGAAAGAAACTTGCAGACCACCAAGCACCCGAAAACTCGTACAAACCTGGCGAGACTCGAACCCGCTGTCTCCCGATTAGCCACTGAGCCACAGGAGTCTTATGGAAGGTCTTTTAATCTTTTGTTTAAGTTAAAGTTTAAGGTTTTTTAATGCGGAGGTTTGAACCTCCAGTCGAGAATTCTAGGAGAATACATACACCGTTGCTAACGTCAAGAATTGTGACATTAATTTAAGCCCAACTTCAGTTTTTGTCCGTCTTGTGTACTTTTTGTAGTCACATATCCATTATTTTATCAGGTTGTTGTGTTGCTCTGTTCTAGGTTATCGACACATAGTCCTACTGAATGCAGACAGTGAGCCCATGGAGGGAACGACACTGTTTGTTCATTTGGCCATAACCAATAGACGCGGTGGTGGAGTAAGTTCATCCTGAGCTTAATAACGAAAAGAGCTGAAAATAATTGCACTTTAATTTTCGCCTGGCTTGTTTTGTTTTCCGCTAAGTTTCTAGCTAATCTATATTTTAATTTGTTACCAATGATAGTTATGGTATCGCTAAACCTATTTTAATGGTCTTGGTTTGAGTCGTTTTTTGCTGCCTTTAACGGTATCTAAGCCCTTTAAGTAACGGTTATCTTAGTACGATGTTATTTGATTTGCCTTAAATGCCTAAAAAGAAGCTAACTTTTGTGCCAATGTTGATTTTATAGAAAGCTCATAAACGAGGTCGATCTGTGATAAAGAAACGACACAAGATTCAAACGGGCATCAAACAAATTGGCATTAAGCAAATTGATGATACCTTTAAGGTAGGTATTTTGTACTTGCGACAGATACTTTGTCTTTTTGAAGGAATTTTAGTAGTTTTCTGAGTGCTGGATTTGGCGCGTTGGCTCTGTGTACTAATTGTACTAATAGTCAACCTTAGGTCACATTTGGCTTTTGCTGCTTTTCTGGCATCATATCAGAGCACTTTTGCAGCAACCTCTGACCCAAAAATACTAACCTGCAGTCAATGTTTTTACAGTTTTAGGTTTGGCTTTCTCGTGAATTTTAGCAGTATTTTAAATTTAGTAACGGTGTCTCCTAAATACGAGAGGGGGGTAGTTAATGTGTTTTCTTGTAATAGCGATTGCATGATTTTTCCCATAGGGTGCCGTGGTGCCCCTGGTGGAGGCAATTCAGTTGAGGACATCCCTGGAGACGGCCCTGACCGACTTTCATGAGAGCTGTGGTCTCACGCATTCCGCTGCCGTCAAGCAGGGCTTTCGCTGTCTTTCATCCAGAATTACTGGAGCCGATCCTAGCTTTCAGCTGGTCGTTTATATGCATGATGAGGTAATATTCGTATGAGGCAGCACTTGCGCTAGCTATATACTTCGAACAAATAAACCCTGAATTTTACTTTTTTCTTCGAAGAACAGGAAACTATCCCCGAGGTTGTTAGGTGAGCTTAGAAACGGGGAGGTTTATTGATATTGGCCAAAACATTGCTGACAAATTACGTTTATTTAATCCTAATTCAAACCGGCAAAATATTGTTGAATAGAGTACGGAAGGAGTAGAGCTCCCACAGCTTTATTGTACAAGACATCGTTTACGAAAACTTATTTTCTAATGATTCTGTATATTTCTGCTATTTGCTGCTGTCTTTTGTCTTCTCTTGGTATATAAGGTATTTTCGATTTTTATAGTAATCGGTCTTGTTTTGATTTTTAGGGTCCCTATGTGGATACACAGGGCACAATACCTGAAGGGATTAGAAAGAATGTTGTTTCCTTGGACAGACTGCTGTCCAATTGTATATCTGTCAATTTGAAGGCTGATACTCTACTAAATAAGGTAAAAATAGGATTTACAGCTGTAGTTATTCTACAGTATGCTCATGTGCTTGTGTTGTAAGTGAACTTATTCTAACGTCCCCTCCCACAAATTCGACAATCTACAAATCATTCCTACTCAAACAAAGTGGATGAATATTTTCTGGTTACTCGAATTTTCAGCTTTAGGCTGCAAAAGAATGCTTTCACTTAAAAAATTGTCGTCGTTGAAGGAACGTTTCCCAACGTTTGTTTGGCTTATTGAATTGCTCATTTGTTTGTTTAAAGCGTTCAGCTTTTGCCGTGAAGCAGTGTATTTTTATCCTCGCATTGCTTAAAGCTATCCTCTCATACGAATCCATAGACTATTGAACATATTCACCTAAATTGGTGTTTTCATAATAAGGTTTGGTAGTTCGTTGCCCATGATTTTGGTGTGAAATTAATCTTCTATATATGCGGATTGGCAGTTAGCTCCAGTCCAAAACTTTTTCGACACATTTAATTACAATAGAAAGAAACCGTTTTTGTATTTTTAGCTTGAAGATATGCATAAACGTGTACTAGAATCTTTCGATGACCTTGGACCACTTTGTTTGGAGGCTGGCTTGAAAGAACAAAAGGCTACTAGAGTAAGATGGAACTACATAGTTTGGGAATTGGTTTGCTTTTGGATTATAAAGTTTGCAATTTCTTAGTTTTTTGCTTAATAACCATATATGTTTTCACGGACTGATTAATCAATAACATACGTGCATACTCAATTAATTGTATATAATTAAATTATAATTTTACACTTGAATTATTTAAATTCTCAAACTGTTTCAGGCCTCTGAGAACTTTGCTTGGAACGTGAGGGTGCTGAAGGGTCAACTTGATATTTTGGAAAAGTTGAAAAAGGAAGCTAAGGATTATCTGGGACAGGTAATGGCACAGTGTTTATGGTGATTTTGTATCTTCAGATATTGGTACTTACTTGTACTTGGGCCTTCGACATCGCAGTATCTGCAACATGAAGGGCTCCGCTTCCAATCCAGCATTTTCTATTACCCTGTTCCATTGATCCCTGTTGCTTGCCAGGTCCTGGATCACCTCTTCCCTGGGGTACCTCTTCCCTAAGGAGGTAAGGATACCAGCCAGATCCCGCTCCACTACCTTTCGCCACGACAGTGCCGGCCGGCCAGGTGGTTTCTTCCAACCCAATGGGACCGGGGAAAACAGGGTTTTCCGAGTCAGTTTACATGGGGTTGGTCGGGATGTATGACCTAGCCACCGTAGTCGTGAGGAATGAAGATCGAATTCTGGAGTCGATTCACGTAGTCTAACGCCAAGAATGCTTCGTAGACAGGACCTCTCAAATAGATATTAAAATTAATATTCACAATGACACTGTTTGTTTATATACGCTTTTTTGTTCTAGGTTGCTGATGCTGCAAAGTCCATGAACATGCTCCAGGACTGTCCCCAGGCCACCTGTACCCATTTCACGTCCTCTTCCTCCGTGTCCAGTAGTCCAAGTACCACCACCATCACCACTCCTTCCTCAGCCTCACAAGGCAACACTCCCGCCTCCACTAATTCTTCTGGAACTGGTGGTACTACTGCGGCTGCTGATTCGGCTCAAATCCTGTAGCTTCTCTCTCTCCGTCTCTCATTAGTTTGGATAGTTAATACATAGACTATTTTGTTATAAATGTTTCTTATTTTGTATTTTTGTACGTGCATAGTGTTTTATTAGAAATAGATTTTTTATGGATTTTTATGTATATGTGGGGTGATAATTAATTGTGATATTTGGTTTACGACCTTTTTTAACCAGCGTATTCAAGGAAAACCGACCTCCATTGACTGTGATTTGACGCACTCCATGACGCAATCCAGAAATTGATTACAATTAGGAATATCCATTCTAAATTTTGACATAATCATTAACTGTCAGGATTCTTTCTAATTTTTCAGTTGAATATTAATTATTAAACAATATATACTTTTTTAAAATTGAAAGTGACCATTTTCTCAGTAGTCAGATTGAGACAAATTCGAAGCACAAATTTAATATATTTTAGTTATGTCATTTAATGTGGTAGAAACTGGCAAATCATGTTCCAATCGGCAAATCTGACATTAATTTTAATTTCCAAGGGAGGGGAAGGGAATTACTTATTGCTCCCGACTTGCTTCAATAGGTTGCAGCCATGGGCTTATCCAGGGGAGCTAAGATTTTTAGGGGGGGGGGCGCGGGGAGGGGCGCCCCCCACTTTTTGGGACCCCACTCGACCCCTTCCCCCCTACTCGGCCCCACCCCCACTTCCCCCCCCCCCCACTCAGTATAAGGTGCCCAGACAATGCTAAATTCTTAGGATTTTTCGCCGGAATTTTTTAGTCAAAAATCGTCTATTTTGGTACTCAAACTCAATTTTCGAGCACTTTTAAGTTATAGCAGTATATGTAGAAAACAGGCTATTTTACTGCATTTTAGCGATTTAGACCTCTTTGGGTCCCCCACTTTTGGGCCCCCCACTGGGGCTCCCCCCATTCTCCCCACCCCCACTTTTTTTCGCCTAGAAAAAGCCCAGGGGAGGGGTTGTGGGAGTTGAAACCCCTCCTTTTTGGTTGCCCGACAGACAATTTTATTAAAACTTCATTGCAAAAGTGAAACTTTTGTCAAAACTCCCTCGTTTTCACTAAATTTTTATTGAAATCCCCTCCTTTTCAAAATTCTTGATACGCTCATGGTTGCAGGGCCCCCTTCCTTGACTGAGGTATATTCTTGATGTTTGTCCACTTTTTTGCAGCTGCTTTGTATGGGTATATATTTACACATGCGTACTGCGGAAACTACCTGCGTTTTTTATATTATGCTAAGTATAGAATTGCTTAATTTATTAATATGTTATAGTTTTTTAGTATTTTGTTAGTTGATTAGAGTTTTTATTTTAACTTTTATCTTGCTTTATTATGTCCATATTCCTTTTGTAGAAACTAATTCCTCTTTCATTGTGATCTGACTATGTGTACCGGTGAAGACAGCTTGTATTGTGTCTGTACGCTTGCATAATTTCCCCAAAATCCTGAGGTATAAGCAGAATTGTATATACGTATATTGTAAATGTACAAATCACAGATATGTATGCTTTTTGTTTTGCTTATTACTTTTGCTACCTTTTATAGTTTTTTATTTTAGTATATTATACGTATTTTCTGTTCATGTTTCTTCTTTTTTTGCCATCGTTTGTGGCATAAAGTTATTTTTGGAACTGTTTCAAAGTGGTGTAAAATCCCTTTGTTGTTGTTAAGGCACTTCAGTTTTTTGAAGTTCTTTCAAATAGCGATGCAAGCTAGCTTTGTTTTTGTGATTTAAGTCTCTTATAAGATTGTGTCGCAATAAGTATTTTATGGATAGAGTGGCAACAACAAAGCTTTCTGAGCTTATGCCTATATAGCTAGCTAGTATTAAGCTAATATCATGGGATCATAAGTGTTAATGTATGATAATATTTTTACTATAAGCAGAACTGTTTTGTTTGTACAAATTCGGTATTAAGAGTAGGCTGAACTATCAGTATTACTAACAAATGTTCAGCATTGGTAAAACTACTTGTCTAGACTCTAGTTGGGAATTCGTATCGGAAAATTGGTCTTGAACAAATTATTGTGCATGTTTTATTAAACTTTTTATTGTGAATCGTCGGAACAAATTAGGAGTCTTTTGAGATTTCAGATCCTTTTGCGTACTTTATAAAAAATGTCTTCGACTTTGTAAAAAACGATATAATACTATCTTAGAGTAGTCTTCTACTACTGTAAAAGCAGTTGAAAGCTTTCTACGTGTCTGTGGTGAGAGGGTATTTCTCTCCTAGGTAATATTAATATTATTGATTTATATCGTCCTGATAGTTGGTATATAAATGTATTGATGTTTTTTCTATGGTGCCCTGTGATCTCAGTGTTATTGATGATCTGTCATTGTTTAGCTTGTGCTTGAGTCTGAGCTACGCACGCACGTGTATTGCTGTACATCATTGCTTGTTGTTATTATGCCTGATCTAATTCTGTGCACTTCATTTTAGCTTATGCACTTACTTTGATTGATATACATGCCCTGTGTTCGTAATTGTAATTTTTATTGTTGGTAATGTTTGGCAGCGATTGTGCAAACAGTTTAAACGAAACCGTACGTTGTAATGGCTTACATTGTATGGTTTAAATTGTATTGCTTTGTGTATAATTGTTTTTGTTTAATGCAGCACCTTTATGCTATTTTAATATTATGTTAAATTTCTCTAGTCAGCTTTAGATTAGCAACCACTGTTCACTCATAATCAGCTTTTCCTACATTTATATAATCATGTAACTGCTTTGCTGTAACTTTTATGTGAATCTCTTAATTTTACATTGCGTATAAAATGTAATAGTTATCACTGATCTGTATGTTCAAAGTGTGCATAAAAGCTAAGAGTGTGATAAGCGTAACAGTTACTAGTATTTCTAGAATTGCACGACAGATTCTGTTCAGTTTATAAAATCCAGTCCATTTCTCCACTAGTGATGGGCACTGGAAATTTTTTCATATCCGAATATCCGCCTATTTTGCGCTAACGAATATCCGGATATCCGGTTCTCCGCCTATTAAGTTCAAAAAATTTTTCTATTTCATAGTTCAAATTTCAATTTTGCTGTTAATTTTTCGGTGCGCTGCTGCCTGCCATATTATACTGCCAAGCTGCAGCCTCGGTTTCAAAAATATTTTCAAAAAATTTTGAAAATACTTTAAAAATTTTGAAATTTTTGTCCAAAATTTGATAATTTTGCATTACTTTGTCTAAAATGTAGACGGATATCCTAATATCCGGATAATTTCCTCAAATCGGATATTATCCGGATGTAAAAATTATCCTTATTTCCGGAAATCCAGTGCCCATCCCTATTCTCCACATAGATGATTTCGGGTCCTGAATGTAAAATCTCAACATTAATGTAGCGCTTTTAATTTTTTAGTAATTAATAGGTATCGTATTAATTTTTGCACACTCTGTTCTATTTTTTGCTTCCTGCGTGTTTGACATGGTAACCGCGTTTGCTGTCAGCGCGTATAATTATATTTGCTGTTTTATATTTCAGCTTGAAATATTTTGTTGTACAACATCCCTGTGTGTGTATCCATTACCAATTACCATTACTATATTGATTTGTTAGTTAATATCTGTCTGCTCTGGGAAAACGATTTGTTCTGTTAATTTGTGTATGTATAATTCACTTTTAAAGGCCTTTTAGGCCTTTTCGCGCGCGAGGACAGATAGACTGTCAAATATCGCGCGTGGCATGATGGCTAAACCGCTAAAGTCTTTGGAGTAGAGGTAAATTTTTAACTCATTTAACCCTGCAAGCGTGTTAAAGTGAACTGTTTAACACTTTTAACCCTGTGCGCGAAAAGGAATCGTAACTCTTTTATCTCGTTTAACTGGCTGCGCGAAAAGGCACTGAACCCTTATGCAGGATCTTACTCATAAAATTAAAACTAACTAAACTTGATAGTTTGGGAATGGGGAACTGTTGACAAAAATGTTTGACAAAACTGTTTAAAGTTGACGCCGTAGTCTACTCTTCTGTTTACGTTTACAATATAATAGATGTGCAATTTTTTGTATTATCTGTTTTCTCTATCAAGTTTGTATTTGTGCATTGCATAATCTGTTTGGCATAAACAATATATATAGTACTGAAATTATATTTCTATAGATATAGTATTTGTACCGTATATAGTATGTATTAGGTTAGATCGTTAGCTAAATTTTAACAGTTTAGTTTTAATTTTGTACTACTTTGCTCATATTGCATTAGTTGTAGTATATAATGTAATCTGCACTGTGTATGCATTTCCGGTGAGTATAGTCTATGGAGTTTTGAACACGGACTTAATGAATGGAATTGATTTAGTTTGTGTAAGGAGTGTTTACGAAATGGCTTCATTTCAATCTCTATTAATTAAGCAGAGCAACCTAACGATATCATGCATTATTTTGTAATTGAGAAGTGGGGTTTAGGTAATCCTTTAACGTAGTATGGTGCTTAGCTCGACATTTTAGCATTTTTGGGTAGCAAATGGTTTAATTACTGTTACATATAAATTTCTACTCAACCAGTAGTGATTTTCTGTAAATTGTGTTCTAGATGGTTTATCTACTTTTTGGTATATACTTGCTGTGTGTATAATGGTGTTTACTGTTGTACTGAGCGTCGTATCAGTTTTCAGCGTTCCTATTTTTACGTGTTCATGCTTCCGTGAATCTATTGTATGTAGTTTTAGTAGTTTGTATTTCCGTCTGTCCTTCATCATTAAACCGTTGTAAAGCTGTTTATTAAGGCCAGATAATATGAGATGATAAGGTAAAACAGTGGCCGGGGCCCGGGGCAGCGGCGGTCGCTCAAATATCGAGTGTGGCATCGTCGAGGTTTTGATTTTCGACCACTACTGGCCCCCATGAACAGTCAGCACTAATGCTAATTATTTCGCGTTCGCCCACTACCCTTGCAAACTGCGCTGTAGCTTGAAACAAACTTTATGAGAACGCAGTGTAGTTGACTGGTGATACCCTCCACAAGTTGACCTCCCTTCACGTCGCCCCTGTATGGGTATAAGGTCCAAACGAGGGTCGTTCACTCGCTTGGTATATTTTGAATGTGTTAAACATACACGCTTGTACCCCCTCCCTCCCCTAAATTGGGTCCCTGCTAATTTCAACGTGTAATCATGTAAACGAGTGAACTACGTTTGGACCCCCCCCCCCATGTAGGGGCGGTATGGGAGGGTTGTGGGGCAGGGGTAAGCCAGTTAGCGCGCATAGCCGAGTTTTTGCCTTCACTGCATAAACTGTGACGCTTGTCACACTCTTATCATTATATACTCTTGGTAACAGTAGGCATAAAGCAAGTAGGAAGCAAACGCGTACAGAATAATGCTTGCATTAAACCGGTTTTGACAACACCGAAGTCAAAGATTTCAGCCCTAACAAACAACCCGGGTTGGGGTTTCAACCCGGGTAGAGAAGCTTGATAACATCGTACCCTATTCTTCGACTCTCACGCTGTATATTTGCACACACGCCATGCTTTGCAAATAAGCGAATGATCAACTTAATACTAGGCATTGCATCTACCACGTGGAGGGACTGGTGGCCTTATAAGATAAGTTAACGTTTTTCTTTAAAATTTTAGTATTCCAAATATGTAGATTTACATTAAATTTAGTATTTTGCTAGATCTAATGGGTCCAGAAAGGATACTATCAGGAGTTCATAATTCTATTATATATTAGAAGATCTTATTCTCAGATTAGAAGAAGATCTATTAAATATCTTCTTAATAATAGTGCAATTATGCACTCTTGATACTATGCAACTAGGATTTTCAAGACTAATAAACAAATAGAACGTAACTAACGCATTCATATTTCAAAGTTCCTACTGCAGCAGCTCCTGCATATTTTCCTTTAAACATAGGAAGTAGTACGGAAGAACTGAGCTAATGTGCGTGTCGTGGCTTTGCCGTGTTATTTGTATTTGCAGCTTTATTAGATGACGCAGAGTTGTATGCGGGCCGCGGGTACCCGCGGGGCGGGGCGGGCCGAATTTTACTACCCGCGCGGGCCGCGCGGGCCGATGCGGGCCGATTTTGGGCGACTTTCCTGGGCTAATTTTGCTTTCTAGAAATTTCATACATTCCAAATCATATACAAACGGAGGCAATATTTCCGATTTTTAAAGACTATTTGACTTCGTTATACCATTCGATACCCTCTGTATGCACTAACATACTCAGTTGGCATTATCAGCGGATCGAGTATTAACCTTATGTGTATGACTTAAGTATTACTGTTTTTGCACATAAATATAAATCCATGATAACGTCTTACTGAAGTTCCACAGCAAAATAGGTCTTATCTCGATTACCCTCCACCACCACTCAAAATCCTTAAAGCTTGACCAAATGAGCTAAGATTGCGATACGCTACGCGTCGACTACGCTGACTTCAAATAGCGCAAATTTTTTTGATTTCGCGAAATTAGAATTTTTTCGATTTCTAAAAGGGGACCAAGGTAAATCGAAAAATTTTTGTCTTCGAAAGTTGTATATGGATCTTCGGAGTCGTAGAACACGAATCTGAAGTCCGTTCTTCGATTCAGCTTTTCGATAGTTTAATAAAAGCTAAAGTTTTAAGCTTAAATTGCAAGCTTATGCTGAGCTAACGAAAAGCTGAATCGAAAAAACAGACTTCAGATTCGAGCTCTACGACCCCGAAATCCCCTATATACGACTTTTCACAAAATCGAAGACAAAAATTTTTTCGGGTTTCCTTGGTCCCCCTTAGAAATCGAAAAAAATTGAATTTCGCGAAATCGAACAAGTGGGCCCCTAAAAGTGGCATTATCTCGTCACTGAGAAGCAGAGAACGCACTACAGCTTCTAAGGCCATTAAATGTGTGTACTAAATGTCAGCCTCAATTTCAATAAAGCAGGCGAGAGCAAACAGCTGTAGAATGCTTGGCTGGTGCTCTTCAATTACCGGCAACCAGTGTCTGTTATTTTGACACAACATGCTAAAATGTCGTTTAAACAAGCTCCTTTCAAAGACGCCAACTATTGTTTCCTTTTCCTTGCTGCTGAACTCCTCCAGTGGCAATCATAACTGACAGCAAGAAAGATGAAGTCTAATTTGCATATTGCAATAAAACGCACAACTTTCTGATTTTACAGGTTCAACCAAGGGGGTCTTGTTCGAAGGATTCCAACGAAAGAAAATAAAACTTTTAATACAATTTTTTATAAAAAGTTTAAGCAACCATTGACAACGGTTTCATGGTATGCTTATAGTATGTATGTAAAATGCTAGATCAAAGATCAAGTTAAAGTACAGCAGTGTTTCAATCATAGCCCCCTCTTACAAAAACAGCCAGCTAATTAGTCCTGCAGTGAGCATATGATGTAATTTCATCAATCGGCGAAAACAGTTCAAAAGGAGACTCAAACGATCACAAGTATCTCGCCTCTAGGCGAGATAAAAATTTTGCAATTTTTGAACTCATCATAGTCGAAAACATACATACCCATACCACATTTTAGCTCATTTGGTCATTTGGTTTTAAGGATTTTGAGTGGTGGGGGTAATCGAGATAAGACCCCGGGGCGTTATGGAGAAAACTGTCTGTGTTTGCTGAGGCGCCGCCGCTTTCAAAACCAATTTTCATTTTTCATACAATTAACAGGTGGTTAGTTAAGCTCGTTAAGTGCTGATACTCGCTGTCAAGGATATATGCGACAAACATTTGAAGAAGTGAGCAAAATTCCTGCCCAAAAAATTTTTCATGGTGTACCCTTTTAGTTAAGGGAAGCTCATTCTGTTGTTCAAGCTCTTCAAGCTGTTCCCACATTAAGAACAGTAAATTGGTAGACAACTAAGTTGAAATCAGACGCACAGAAAAATTAGAGGGATCCGGCAGTATCTTTCAAAATACATCAGTTTTGGTGCTCAGGAACTACATAGGCAGCAATTTTTACGTGCGGGTACCTGCGGGCCGGATTGCGCGTGTGCGGGCGGCGGGCCGGAGTGTTGCGGGCCGCGGTCATAAGGTGCGGGCTGCGGGCCGGGCGCGGGCCGAAAAAATCGAGATATCATACAACTCTGATATGACGTAGTCCTTATTCTCCATTCTCCGTGCTCCTGTGAACCATTCTCGTGTGATCTGGAATGGAGCTGTTGGGCATGGAACAAAGCTTCATCCCATGGAGACTGTGAAAGCTAAGTTGATAACGATGTATTTAAAACAATGGGTTTACTTAACTTTTATAAACTTTTAAGAGTGAGTTTTCTGCACTGCACTGCAATACAGCGAAAGTAAACTGAATTTTAAATATTATATATATATATATATATATATATATATATATATGTATATATATCCATATCTACGGACAATTTCCTTCTATCCTGTCTGAGCGCTCGGCCATTCCCTCCGACTCCTTTCTGCAGCCAATTTATTTTTTACCGCAGGCTACCGAGCAAGCCAATAAGCTTTCAGCCATCTTCGTCACTGTTGTCAAGCGGGGGGCGATTGTGGTCGAGAAACGACTATAGTTGCCTTGGGGGTGACTGAAATAACTGCACGGCAGTCTGGCTTAGGGACCATGTTTTCTATCCATGGTCTTTGCTTCTCCGCCTCTTGTCCGTATTTTAGAAACGGTCCGCGGAGAGCAGCATTTTTCGGTTCACAAGATGAGCCACAATAATGCTGGGCCACTTACAAAAAAAAATAAGCGAATATATATACTTTATTAGTAGCACATGATCAATATATTTTTAAAAGGTTAAAAACAAAAAATTCGATGTTATTTTGAAACTTGATCAAACTGTCGTACATGCATTCTGCCGCCTTCTGTGGCCACCGTTAAATAATATGGCCAATAGATAAGATTGAATAACAGAAATGATAGAGGGAACAGGAAACGACACACGTAGTCTATATCAGCGGCTTTCAAGTGTCGCTTATGTCGATTCTTGTAGGAGAGGGCTTGAATGGTGACATGCGGCTCGTTGGTAAATCCTTGAAGCTCGCATTCCTAAATAGCATAAAAAGATTAAATAAATTACAGAAATTGATATCATAGCGCAGAGTAGGTGAGGTGATATGCTTAAGAATAATAAATTACCTAAAATGATCGCTATAACATCAAGATTCCTTACTATTTTTATTGTACTCAGAAACAGAGTAGTAATCAAGTAACACAGAGGTCGGCCAAAACAGGTTCCCGTCTGCTGGATTAAGTTATATTCCAAATTTGTTTGGATATTGGTAAGCGACACCTGTCGTGGCTTAAGTGTCTAAGTTTGACTTGATGTTGCGGTAATTCTGTGCTGCAGCCACCTCCACTCCATCCACAAACGAAAAAGGAGTTTGTATAATCTCATTCGCTATATTTTCTCCCTCCCTTCCCAAATTAAAAAGGGAATAAGTTTCTCGACCCCTAGGTAGAGGAAGGATGGAGAGAGTTGATAACTCTGAATGAATAATCATCGCTGAATTTTTTGGACCGCGTTTTACACTCCCGGTTCAATTTTAATAGCAGGATTTCATGGAGATACCGAAGACACAGACATCCTCTGCAGGAAATTTTTGCCCTGGTATGATAATGAATGACAGTTTGATTGACTCTCGATTATACCTTCTGACCTGAGATCCTGCATCATTTTTAAACCATACATCATACCATAACATTCATTTGTTACATTATATATACCTTATTATCTGTGTAGAGGAGTTCATACATCTGGAACTCAGCGGCCCGATGTGGGACGGTTCTTCTTCGTCTCACGCTCCCGCCCGCAGCACTACTGAGATTACCATTGTTCAGCAGGGTACTGTCCGGGTCAAGCGTCTGCTGAAACTGGGGCGGCTTAAATTGTCGGGACAGGTAATTGACAATGGTAAATTCGATCATGACACCGAAAACGAAGGCCATGCAAATTCCCATCCAAACATCAATGGCTTTGGCATAAGACACTAAAAATGAAGATGTGAGTTCACCAAAATATACAGACATTTAAAGCAATATGCGTTCGACTTCTGCTGTCTGTGTCGATAAGTTAACGAAAAAGCCTCTATTACTATTAATAAATCACCATTTAGAATCTATTTTTATAAACTCAATATTTGGTCTGTTTTCAGGATTATAGTTGTACGTTACTGCTAGGTAGCTAGCTACATTCACTTCACAGGGTACACGATACCTGAACAACAGATTTGTCGTTTCTTACACCTCATGTTTATTTCTGCATCTATTGTTTATTATTCATTTATTGTCCTTCATGTGTGTTGTGATTGTGATTTCTGGGCTCGTCAGCCTAGAAGGCTATATAGTGAGGCACATCGACTATCTAAAGTATGGCACACGTCTTCATAGTTCGCTAGCCACGAGCACATCATTAGAGAAGCCGAAATAGGCAAGAACGAGGACATGGGGCAAACAACCACTCGGTAGCATAATTTAAGTATTTGCACGGATGGCATCAGTGTAATTCGACATGACTATGTCATGCCTCCGGAACGGAGCCCATTAGCTGACGGAGTTGCCTGAGGACACCTGTGGAGATCTGCATTTGATGGACCATTGGATCTACCTGATTTTCCGAAGGTAGCATCTAAGTCCACTATTGTCCTACATTAGCAGTTTATTTAATTCAGTTGGCGAATGGTTGTTACCTTGTGGCAAGGCTAATCTAGCAGCATTAGACTGAGTCGCCAGGGTCAGCAGAGTTGTGATACAGAGACTGACTCGGCCGGGGACGGAGTCGGCGTCCAGCCAGAAACTGAACCAGGATATGACGACGATAAGTGCGGTCGGGATGTAGCTCTGGAGGACGTGGTGCATCACCTCTCGTTGCATCGTGAACTGGGCTTCAACGCAGCTCCAATTACCTATACAATAAACATGGACCATTAGAATAAGCATAGTCCTAATTAAAGAAATTTAATTGTCATTCCAGCACCTGGGACCCGAAAACTTCGTAAAAAGGAACCTATACCTACTATATAAATTGATGAAAATTATGATGCACAAAATTACAACGGATTGCTGCTACATTAAATCTGATTAAATTATGTGTTATTTTAGGATAAAGTCCAATCTTATTATCTTAATTTCAAAATATTTGCTTCGACAATACATTGCATCAGATAGTTTAAAAGCTATAAAATGACAGATGACGTAAACTCAATCGTGACTGTACGGTTTTCATAAAGTTGTGCTTTACAAAAGTGTAATTAAAAATATACACACAAAAATTTACAAAGGAAACGAAATTTATAATAAAACTTTTATTTAGATTTGAGACACTACACCTGACCCACCTGCATCGTATTCTCCGTTGCAAGTTCCGGCTTCATGTTTGGCTAATCGCATGTCGGGCATCTTGATTTTTTCATTCATCGTTATCGGTTCAGACACATTTTTCCAGACGATTTTCAAATTCTCAATATCATAGGCGTCTAAAACATCGTATAAATGTAGCTTTAGCTTACGCAACTGTCTAAGCAGGAACAGGAATAGAATTCACACAAAAACTTACACCTACAATACAATCACCGAACTTGAACCATAAAAATGTTTCGGATTTCCTAATTAAAGTAGCATCAGGCCAACAACTCGAGGTTGACTTGATCTTATCATTGCCGATGATATCAATGCTGGAACCCGGGTTAAGTCGCAAATCCGGGTTAATTTTGCTATCTTCAACACATAATATTGACCCGTGTTAATGGCTTAACCCGGATTTGATAACACCGCCCCTGACAGGTTTCACTTTGATCCCTTTCTTGACAGACATTTGATAATACAGTATACTTTTGGCAGTACCGAATTTACTAAGTTTTAATATAATCCTTCTGGAATTTGCCTACCGCCTGATCCACTTACAGCTAAGAATTCTGATCCCGCAGACTTGACTATCCAGCGGATAATTCGCCAGATTCATCATACAGTTGACGACCAGTGAAACTCTAAGGAAAACATTAAATTT
>JASAND010025483.1:0-28095 GCA_030248195.1 Trissonchulus latispiculum
TGCCCTCCAGCAAGTTTTCCAAATCTCCCAAAAATTTTTGGAGGCTCCCGCCGCCCCCCATGGGGGGACGTCCAAAAATTGGGCATTTTTAAGGATAATTCTGCAAAATTTTTCAAAAAAGTTACTTTTTTTTGGCACAAAAAGTTCAAAATTTTTGGCTTAAAGTGTTTATTATTGCGAGAAATACACGAGTTTTAACGGTTTCATGGACTTTCTGACTCAATATTGACCTTGTTCTGAACTCAGAAACATCTTGGCAATCAAGTGTTCGAATTTAAAAACTCTGCCTAATTACTTAATGATTTTTTGTGTTTCAACATTAGCAATGGCTGAAAACATAGGTGTACCTGGGGGCATAGGTGAGTGTGGCTGGGCAAAAATCTGGGGGGGGGGGGGGTCTGACGAGGGTGGGGGGGGGTCCGCCAAATTTCCCAAAAACCCCTAAATTTTCGATTTTTTTTCATTTTTGGCCACTTTTGGCCAAAAATCGGGGGGGGGGGCCTAGCTAAAGTCTGAAAAATCTGGGGGGGGGGGGGGGGGTCGCGAAAATTTGTCAATATGGGGTCCCCCCCCCCCCCCCCCCCCTAACCCCTCTATGTTCGGGGGTACCCCTCCCCCAAATGAAAAAGTGCCGACCCCACCCTCGAAATTTTTTGGAGGCAGACCCCACCCCCAAAATGGCCAAATCCCAGACCCCACCCACCCAAATTTGCCAGACCCCACCCTCCAAAATTTTGAGAAAATTTTGCTTCAAAATTATAAGAATTCGAAATTTTTTGGAAAAATTCGAAATTTTTTGCAAAAAATCCAAGTTTTTTCGAACAAATGAGCAAAAATGAAGGAATATTGTTGATTTTTATTTGGAAATGACGCTTTTTAAGCAAATTTGCGAATTTTTTTCTAAATTTTTGACCAAAAAAATTTTTTACCCCCCCCCCCCAAATTTGATTTTTCGGACCCCACCCCACCTCAAAAACGGCTGACCCCACCCACTCTAATTTCGGCTACCCCCTCCCCCAACGTTTTCTCAAGGTACACCTATGGCTGAAAAGGCTGAAAATGCGTATTTTGGCATAAAAATTGAACATTTTTTTGGGGGGGGGTGGGGGGGGGGGGGGGGGGGAGGGGGGGGGAATGGGGGGGGGGGACAACCGAAAGGGGGGGGGGGGTCGTGGGCGGGTAAAAGGGCCAAAAGGGGGGGGGGAGGGGGGGGGGGAGGGGAAGGAAATAAAAGAAGGTTGTCAGCGGAGTTCAAGAATACTGCCTTTTATTTTGATGGGGGGAGGGTGATTTTTCCGACTTGGTCCTCCCTTATGTTTAGAAAAATCTATTCTTGTTGTCTCCGACTTAACTGAAAAGTTGCCCCCGTCCTCGTCGGGTAAGTCAAGGTCGCTGATTGAAAAAAATCGAAAAGCTCTGAAAAGCGAGAGATCGATTCGATTGATCGATCAAAAATGTTGCCTCCGATTTTCGCGAAAAGTCGCCCTCCGGTGTATATATAATTCGGGGGCGCTGGGCGCTGATTCCGAATATGTAGTCGAAATTGCGATTCGAGCTGCCAAAATCGAGTTATATTGACGATTTTTTAAAAACTCGATGAAAATAGATTTTTGCGGTTGAACGTGAACGACCGATTTTAATAAAAGTTTCGGTACCAGCCCCCCTCCGATCCGAATTATATATATACATATATATATATATACCCTGACGACTTTTCCCAAAAATCGGAGACAAAAAACTTTTAGACGATTGTGATCGATCGACTCTACTGATAGATTGATTGATTCTCTCGATTCGATTTTTAAAATCAGCGACCTCGATTTATATACCAACCCTGGTGCAACTTCACAGCAAAATCGGAGACAAAAGTTTTTTGAACCATAAAGGAGGCAAGTCGAAAAAAATCACGCCCATCTAATTCTGCGGTTCACTTTCCTTTTCAGTGGTGTCATGCGCATAATCATTTCGCAAGCTTTTGAACAGGCTTTTGCTATTTCTCGAAATGACATAACAAAAATTAGTACAAATAAAAGTGAAATAGATTCATTTGGCTTTAACCGATCTATGGGTTCAAATATATGTATTAACTGTTTTTGTATCATCATTTTCACTGATAATTTGCTAATCGTGGAGTGTTTGACAAGAACGGATACCATTTTGAGAAATGAAACCTGCACTCTTCTTACTTAATCAAATCAACATTTTCCGCTTTTTCGTTACTTCGTTCCCTGTTCCCTGCCGTAGTGGTTACTGTAGTTCTCCTCGGTCAATCACCGTTGCACTGGTTGCACCATTGATTGCATGGCCACGGATACTCAGAATGCGGTCATGTGCAGGAGGAGAATAGTACAAGATTATAAACGAAAGAAAGAAGGTTGTCACTACAGCGCCTCCGACCCGAAAAATTCGGGCCTGGGGGGATCGAACCCACAACTTTTGGCTGTCTAGGCCAACGCTCTACCGATTGAGCCACCCAGGCACAATCGAACCAAGCTTCAGTTTGAATTCGTTCCCAAACCGTAGTGGCACGGGAAGTTCTGGGGGCCGCCGGACAACCGGATTCTTCCGGTTTTTTGCCAAAAGAAATCGGTGGAGTGTGGAGGGGTGAGCTGAGCTGTCTGGGAGAAGGTGAACTCCCCCTCCCCCAAGCACATGTACGTATACTCAGATGTCGGATCCGGTAGGGTGCACGTCAAAACTTGTGACCTGCCGGTCAAATCTGGTTAAAAGAGTGGGATGGAAAAACTTGGCCGAAGCTACCTTTATGCTCTTGTTTTCCTTTTCCATAAGAATATATACAGGTGCGTAGCCGGGGGGGGGGCGAGGGGGGCATGCCCCCCCCCAAAACGGAGGTATATAGAAGTAAAAATATAAATAGTAGCGCCAGCGTGAATAAATGTTTCGAAAAATTTTAGCCTGTGGTGTTGCTTTTGCACAAAAATATCATAAAAAGACATAGATTTCGCTTGAAATTTGCCTCCAATGATTCAGTTGCGGTAGAAATTTCTGAGCATTTTTGACTTGCCCCCTCCGAAATTTTTTTCTGGCTACGCTAGTGTATATATATATGTATATATATATATATATAATATATATATATTCAACAAAATTGATGGAACAAGGAATATAATGCAATAGAGTGCACTACCACAAAATATATAGATATACGTACGTATCAGGGGCGGATCCAGGGGGGGGGGGCCGCCGCCCCCCCGTCGCGATTCGAAGGTAGGAAAAATTAATAGGAGAATGAGGAAAATGGGCAAAAAACCAAAAAATTTAGCGCCTTCGGCGCGAATTTTCCACTTTTTAACCGCATATTTATTGCATTTGCGAAGAAAAAGCTTGAAATGCATCCGATTTTTCGGAGAAAATTACCATTTTTGCCTAAAAATATCAAGAATTTTAAAAAATTTGTTCAGTTCAGTATAAAAAGAATTAAAGATCCGCAGACCGATTTTATTGCAAACACAAAAAATTTCTTCAACTTCTGGGGAGCTCCGCCCCCAGACCCCCCGCTGGAAAAATTTTACCGCCCCCCCGTCACGAAATCCTGGATCCGCCAGTGATACGTATATATAATATATGTATATAAGGTTCAGTTTAAGCAGAAATATATACGTATGCGTCAGGGTTTTCTTTTTCAAAATCGGACCTGTGTAAATCTTGTGTAAATTTAAATTTCAGTGTGTATTTTTGTTTGAAGCTGTGTAAAATCTAAAAGTGTTGTTTTTTGAGATATAATACGAAATAAAATAAATTTAAGCGTTATTTTATTGCAACAATGTTATTTTCGGATCATTCAATCAAAAGTTCTGGCAACTGCACTTGTGTAACGTCCGTGGGGGACACGTCCGTGTAACGCAGAAGAACCCACGCGGGGGGTCTGGGGGGCGGAGTCCCCCAGACGCTGAGGAAATTTTGTAAATTGTAATAAAATTCGCAATGGAAAAGTCTAAAAAGATTATATATATAATACATTAAATGCCAAAACTAGGATTGGACAAATTCTAATTTCTGAAAAAACTTCGCCTACTGAAACCATTTCTTAATTTTCCAACTTTTTGGAATAATTTTTTCACAAACATTCTGGTTACGTACTAAAAGGTTCGAAGCTTTAATTGCTGTAGGGGAATTTTCCATCATATGGACAGAAAACACCCATTCTGAGCACCCCCAGAAGTTGACAAATTTTTAAAATTATCGGCAAAAACGCATTGAACAGTTGCATTCTTTTAGCGTTCGTTTTAAATATATAATATATATACCTATTGTGCTAGACAGCAACAATTTTTGTGGCTCAGACTGCTTTTTATGATAAAAGATATACGTATATGTACAAGACACTGGCGGATCCAGGATGTCGTGAGGGGGGCGGTAAAATGTTTCCAGCGCGGGGTCTGGCAAAAGTGGTAATTTTCTCCGAAAAATCGGATGCATTTCAGCTTTTTCTTCATAAATGCAATAAATATGTGGTTAAAATGTAGGAAATTCGCGCCGAAGGCGAGAAATTTTGTTTTTTGCCCTTTTTCCTCTTTCTCTCCTTAATTTTTCCTGCCTTCGAATCGCAACGGGGGGCGCCCCCCGCCATCCCTGGAGCCGCCCCTGGTTCAAGAAACGATATTGAATCGTATGTACTAGCTATATTACTATACTATCTTACAAATATTTGCACGCTGTACGTGAATAAATTATACGCAACCGGATAAGCAGATGTATTTGCAGAAACAACCTATAATCATGTCGTTATGCAGAAAACCATGGTAAATGATTGGAAAGCGGCGGGGGTCTGGGGGCGGCAGCCCCCAGCTAAAAGCTAGAGCTATATGAAGGGCTTGAAAACTATTTTTTCAGAGCACTTTTTGCAAAAATTTTCGAAAATGTGGCTGTGTATTTTGGTGTGTAAATTAGTTTTTCACTGTGTAAATTTATTTATTTTGTGTAAATACACAGTATTTTACACAAAAAGAAAACCCTGGTATGCGTATACATCAGGCAAGATCAGTATATATGGCTTGCCCCCCCTCCCCGGCTGGTGGGCCACTGGCTTAACGCGATATCTATTTTATGTGGTTCTGACAACAGGCATTTTTTAAGGTTTTGAAAGTGGGGTGGCCTCGCACCCCCCTAAGGAGTGGGCAGTGTGTTGGGCTTTCGCAAAGTGGGGGATATTTGTCGAAAAATTGGCATTTCTGTGGTAAAAACGCAAAAGATCGCTGTTTTTAGCTCAAAATGAGCTTATATAAGTGCATAAATTTGCAAACAATTGAGAAAAGTTGAAAGTTTTACCTCAAAAACTTCATTTTTCGACACTTTTGGGCGACAGCCAAAAAAGTGGAAGGGGGCTTGCCGAAAAGTGGGGGAGGCCCCTCCAACTAAAAAAAATGCCAGAAACAGTCGGCGTATATATACGTATATATAATCTACATATATATACGTATAGTTAATCTATTCTGATATACAATATATGTATATACTAGGAATCGACCGGATATCCGGATCCGGATCCTGCCGGGTATTGCAGATCCGGATCCGGATCCGGCAGAAAAACCATCCGGATCCGGATCTTTTTTCAATTAACGAACCAAAGGAAAATTGCTACTGAAACTAAAATATTGATGCCTGGAGCGCTCAAAATTAATTTCTAGAAGCGAATTTTCGTGTTAAGAGTGTGGCTTTTACTGGGGGCTGCCGCCCCCAGACCCCGGTATACCTTAATATTCAACTGAACCCGAATCAGTAGACGTTGATATTTTGTTAACTAATTTTTATGCATGTCAGGTTAAATGAATTTTTTAATTTAACCATAATTATATGTATATATATGTTTTTTTATAAATTTCTGTTAAATAGGTGTCCATGCGTATGGTTATTTTCCTACATCTATAGACAAAAACTTAACAGATTTGCAATTTTCAGACTCCTTGACGTGTTGGGTTTTCTACATTTTAAGTTGTGCTTTTCTGAATTTTCAAGTGATCCTTTTAAGAAAATGGTTTCCTTCAAATTCTCGGTAGTAGCAAAATCTTAACTCTACTTTACTGCGTTTAGCCATACTACAAAATAACCAACCATATTGCAAAATTATTAGACAAAGTAAGCTTAACTGACTTGTAAACTAAAAAAATTTAACTTTAGTGAAATTTTTAAGATGGTTCCAAGTAAAATAGATCAGCAAATTTAAAGATTTTTATGAGCATGTACTGCCGTTTCACAAATATACTGAATACATAAATAGATAAATACGAGCATACGTATATAAATGAGCCGTGCTGACTACTTTCATCCTAACGATTTCGTTTCTAATATATATTTAATGAAAACGAAAATTCGGAGTTTGTTTTCGTATTGGTTGCGGTGAGTCTTGCTAGGCTTCAGCCGCTGCTACAAAGAATTTAACTGCCGGTATGCAACAACATAATCGAATTAACTGGATCAAAACGTTTTTTAAATTGAAAATCCTGGTTGCTAATAAAACTATAACTTGAATTATTCATTCGTAAATAACTATTTTTAGCAGCAACGGTATTGGTTTTATTTTTCTCAAACTCCATGTAATAAGTTAATGTTAATGTTAATCTACTTAAGCTGAGTTTTTTGAAAAACTTTGATTGTAAACGGTTCCATGTTTGCGGCTGCGGCATATTCATACATTTCAAAAATTCGTTATATACTTAGCGATAATTGCTTGATTCAAGCTAAATGTTTAAGTCATTTGCAGCATTCAAACTAACAGAAATTGTTGAAACGTATTAAATAAATTCACTATCAGCATTAAAACATTACCAATCCACAAAAAACCCATAAACATTAACAAAAATTTTAAAAATTTGCATGTATTTTGATGACTAGATCCGGATCCGGCCGGATCCAAACTGGATCCGGATCCGGGTCCGGATCCGGCAAAATTTTGGATCCGGTCGATCCCTAATATACAGGGTATTTTTTAGGGATTTTTTCCGGGGGGGGGGGCTTCGGGGGGGGGGCCCGGGGGGGGGGGGGGGGGGAGAACTTTTCGGGGGGGGGGGGGAGATTTTGTTGTGCAAAAGTGAGCCAAAAAATGGTATTTTTTGGCGTATTGTGCATGGTGAAACGCAAAAAGTTCTCAAAAATGCCAGGATTTAAGCCAAAAATAGCTATTTTTACGAAAAAATCTTCGGCGAAGCCGGAAAATTTTTGAAAATTGGCCTATTTTTGGCAAAAATTTGGGCCTCCAAAAAATCCCGGGGGGGGGAAGCAAAAATCCCGGGAGGGGGCGATTTCGGGGGGGGGAAGGCATTTTCGGGGGGGGAAGGTCAATTTCGGGGGGGGGCCCGCCCCCCCCCTGTAAAAAATACCCTGAATATATATATATATAAATATATATATCACTGGCGGATCCAGGATTTGGTGACGGGGGGCAACATTTTTTCATCTGGGGGTTCCGAAGGGCGGAGCCGCCCAGAAGTTGAAGAAATGTTTTGTTTTTGCAACAAAATCGGTCTTCGCATCTTTAATTCTTTTCGTGCTGAAGGACTGAGAAAATTTTTTAAAATTCTTGACATTTGTAGGTAAAAATGGTAATTTTCTCCGAAAAATCGGATGCATTTTAAGTTTTTTCTTCATAAATGCAATAAATATGCGGTGAAAAGATAAAAGTTTTTGGTTTCTGCCCTTTTTCTCCTTAATTTTCCTACTTCAGTGGTCGCACGCTTCCTACTTTTCCTACTTTTTTCCTACTTTTTCTTCACCTCCTACTTTTTTCCTACTTTTAGTTGAAAATTCCTACTTTTTCCTACTTTTTTGCAGGAACTCATAGTTTTCCTTAGAAAAATCGTTAAATTCGCAAAAAAATTGCAAATTTGATTAAAAAGTTTGAACTACAAGAAGTTCTCTGGAAAAAATTTTGCGCCTGCGGCGCGTTTGTGTTTTTGAAGTTCTATTGAAGACTCTTTTATCTATCATTGACCAGAAGTTCTTGCATCATTGGTTGATGATAACTCTTCCAAATTCAGTCGCATTTATATACAGCCACTATATTTACGGTTTTGCATGTGCGTAAATTTTGTTTATATTCAAATTTTTGATTATATACATTACATAGGCATTACAATCATAGTTTATTTTTTGTATTTTTGCTGTGCTTTGGCACACTTTTACTACAATAGTTATACTTTGTGCTGAATTGTCTAGGTGTGTATATATATAGTTAAATCGTGCACTTTGCAAAAGTCAAACTTGCTTCATATAAAATAACAGATTTGACATTGCCATAGTTGTTCTTCGTGATTTTTAAAAATTCTTCAACTTCTAGGGGCTTCGGGTTCGGACCTTCCTGGCTTATTTTTAGGCCAAAATTTATGGGGGGCTCAAAGTTGCCCCCCCATGGATGGGGGGGCTCACCAAAAGTGGGGGGCATATTTTTGCAAATTTTTACGTTTTTTGTGTAAGAATTGCAAAAAATCGCTAAAAAATGACTAATTTTAGGTGTTTTTTATGCTAAAATAGCGAAAATTTCGTTAAAATTCCGGCGAAGCCGGAAAACATTTTTGAAAATTTAGGGTAAAAATGGTGAAATCTGGCAATTTTTTGGGTTATGGGGGGGAGGTCAAAATTTATGGGGGGGGAGGATGCCGAGTGGGGGCCCCACCCCCCCACCCCAGTAAAAATAAGCCAGCCTTCTTGTGTCTTTTTCTGAAATATTTTACAAGATTTGAGCTCCATTGTTTCTATTCGCATTACAAGTCACTGCCTGTTTACTTTCGTTTCTGGGGCCGAAGCAGCCATTCTAACAATTCTACGTAGTGGATGCTATATAATTCGAAAATATATGTGGAATGTGGACGAGTGGAACTAAAAGTTTCATTTGTATTTTGAAAAAATGGCCTCTTCTGTGTTGTCTTTAAAAAGCTTATGTTGTTGGTAATTTGTATATATATACATGTGCTGAAATACTGAAATAGTGAAACGTCCATAAACATTAGGAAAAGCCGGAACTTTTTGAACATTTATTGGGAAAATAGGAAAATTTGATAAATCTTTTGGTATATATATGGGAGCTCTGATCTACGTAAGCTTTTTGCAGGGTCCTACATATCGTAAACAGGAGGAGATTGTCAATTTCCTCAATAAGAGCTACGTAAGCAAACTGGCTTTTTCCTACAGGGGGTCCCTTCCAGGATTAGGGCCTGCCGGCCCCCCAGACGTCAGAAATCAACAGAAAAATAGGGTTTTGAGGGTAAATTGTCAAAAATTTGTCCGGATTTGGTGTCCATTTGGTGTCCATTTCTAAGCCTATTTTAAGCTTAAATTTAGGTTAAAAATAGTCAACTTTTTAGCTCAGCAGCCAATTTTTAAGCATTTTTCGAAAAATCCCCCTCCCCAAACCTGGGGGGGGCCCCAGACTTCCCCCTGAAATTTTTGCCTAGGAAAAAGCCAGCCAAAAACTTATGCTATATATATATATACATTTGAAAATACTGAAAATTAATGGGAAATAATAACATGTGCTTGCAGGAAATGCCGTTTATTAGTGCCCATTCCTTGATTGATCTTCGCTCATTGAGGATATTATATAGTTGATTTTGTGCATTGCAATTAAGCTTCATGGAATGCAGTTTTATGTGGAAAATTCCTACTTTTTTGCTCAAATTCCTACTTTTATTTCCTACTTTTTCCTACTTTTTTGAAAATTTCTTCCTACTTTTTTCCTACTTTTTGAAAATCACTGCGTGCGAGGCCTGCTACTTTGGAATCGCGAAGGGGGCGGCCGCCCCCCGTCCTACCCTATTAATACGCCCCTGATATATATATATATTTACCTATATATACCTATTTAATATATAATATAATTTATTTAATTTAATATATATAATTTACCTATTTACCTACTGACATGTAGATTCATTTTCACTGAGTTTAAACCTGGTTCGTTGCGTGTTTACTATTCGGCTTTTATGTTTTGTTTCAGAGTCTTACTGAAGCCGGTATTTCAAATTATTGTTGCCTTTCTTGATTTGAATGTGCAAAACTTCACGTCGAGCCAAACGTTTGACAGCTCTGAAACAGAATAATACTGCAACTGCTACTCCAGTAACAACTGAATTACCTGTGATCAATCAGTCTGCCAATATTGCCATAGAAAAGTCTTTATCAGTCACTACAAAAACGGGACGACCTTCCAAGAAGACTTCTGTGAATTCTCAGACAGTTAAATCCTCTCCAGCAGCAGTCTCAATTTCTACTACGGCTACTTCTTGTGATAGTACTGTTAATACAGATAGTAATATTTATTCCTATATATCTTCCATTATTTCCTCAACTAATTCTAGTGAAGATTCAAGCCAAATCATGCCAGTACCGTCCAGCGTACCTGTCACACCGGTTCGTGGATCTCCTACTCCTTCTGGGGACTCTCGAACCCCATCTCCTAACATTCTGTTACCCTCAGAGGGAGATCAGGGCAGCTTGGAGACTCCCCTCATGAAGCCTGAGGTTGATGTTGCCGTTGACTTTCTCACTCATCTAGTCCAAAAGCGATGCGGGAAAGGGGAGGAGGATCCCTCCTCAAAGCAGCCCAACTGTCTCAATGACTTTTCCAGGCATCTGTCCCGTCTCCTCTGTCAGCACTATTCTGATCATTGGTTCCCCACCCAGCCTTGGCGTGGAATGGCCTACCGGTGTCTACGGATGAATGGTCAAATTGACCGATTCATCATCACGGCATCCAAAGCCTCAGGCTGGAAAGTGTCCGATATACGATCTTGTTTCCCTGCCGAGCTGACCATCTGGATTGATCCAGGGAATGTGTCCTATCGTATTGGTGAGGATGGTTCCGTTTGTGAGTTGTACAAGGGGGCTCCTCACAAGGACGCCGCAATGACGGGTGGACCGGGAAAGAGTGCTGGATCTAAGAAGGGTAGTGGGCCCTCTCCATCAGGCGGCAAATCTGTCTCCTCATCTCTGCCTTCTTCTGCCACCAAAATGTCGGGTCATCATCACCAAAATTTACCAGGCACCCCGCCTAATCTGAAAACCAATCGATCCCTGCCAGATGCCTCAATGAGTGGTCTGTGCGGATTCAGTGATAGTCAGGGATACAGTGGTCATCCGTCTCCTGGTGGTATTCCGGTTGAATTCTCTCACCATCAACAACGGGTTCGCTCTCCTGGGGCTCTTGGAGTTGGCCCTCATGGTGGCATGATTCACGCTTCTCCTCATGGATCCTACGGCTCTTCTCCGCCGGGAAGGGTCTCGTCCGATCGCGTGGGAGGAGGCGGAATCTTACTTCCGCCGACTGCCCAGGATCTTGCCTGGATGGGCAGCAATAGCTCTCAGTCATCGGTCTCATGCTCTTCATTATCCTCATCAGTCTCATCGTCGTCTTCTGCTTCATCTGGCGCTTCAAGCATAAGCGGGTCAGCGATATCGCCACGAGCTTCGCCCACACTCTTGTTGCAGCAGCAGCTGTCTGCGGCCGGGGTGGCCGGCGGGGCTCTTCACATCCATTCTCAGGCAGTCTCTGGTACAAGCTCTGGAGGAGGAGGTGGCCCGGGACTCGGTGTGAGGCCACTGTCAGTTCCTTCTCAGTCTGTCAGTGAGGCGCCATCACGCCATGCAGGTCACCATTATGTGGGCCCCGTCTCGGCCCCACCACAATTCTCTTCCTACCTGGATCACTTGACCAACAACAACAGCAGCAACACCGCCAACCTGAATTCCGAGATGGGAGGAGGAGGAGGCTCAGTCTCAGGAGTCTATCGTCATCAGCAGTCGCCGGTGGCTACCAGTGGCAACTATTTCAGCGGGGGATCATCGAACTTTGCACTGTCTGGTTCTGGTGGCTCCTACTCTGCCGGTGTCGACAAATCTACTGCTTATGGTGGCGTGGTGTCTGGAAGCCCCTACTATTCAGGTCACCATCACTCTGCCGCCGTCACCAATTCAGGTCACTATCATCATAATTCAGGGCTAGTCCAACAACACCAACTTCAGCATCAGCAGCAACAACAGCATCAGAAACAGCATCACACTGTGCAGCAAGAACAACAGATTCATACAGCCTTGGATCATTCAATCGCTATGGCTCATCAGCACAATACCAATTCCAACCATCACAATTCCTCTGCTAACACGAACGCCTCCTCTCTGGATCTGAGTGGCTTAATCGAGGCTGCTAGCCTTGATATGGATCAATTCATGTGTAAGGATAATCTGGAACGCTTGGTGGAGTGTATGACTCTCCCTTGTATTGCCAGTTTTGGCTCTGCCTAAAATTCAACCAACCTACCAGCCAACAAAAGTCAGCTACAAATTGCAATTACTAAGCAATGATGATCTTATTGTACGTACTTTTAAAAGCATACTTGTATGGTATTTCTGTTTTATGAAAGTTTGCTTCCTTTAACTTTGTATAACCATAATTGATATTTTCTTGTTCCAGTCTAAGTCATGGCATGCATAAGAAGCTAAGTTTTCGTGATTAAATCAGTATATGCGATCTTTTTATTTTCCATGACATGACTTAGGATCAGGATAGGAATTGAACTAAAGGCTGTACTTGTATCTCTTTATCTGGCACTAGTGTCTATTCTCTTTAAAGCTTTCTGCATGTTTGTTTGGTGTTGTAATGTTACTTATATAACATATTATGTGTCTGTAGCTATAATTGCTTATAATTGCTATATAGTGGACTGTTTCCTTCTGCCTATTGTATTGGTACGTGTGTAATTTATAGTTATGTATATACGTGCGTAGGTATATATATATATTACTTTCGTATTCTGAAATCAAGCAATTCTGGGCATTACTGAGCGTATACTTTTCTCAGAATCCGAAATTTGTTTTCCACTGAACTTTTTCGTTTTATTCAAATAATGGTCTTTGGTATATAGTTTCTTGTAATTGAAGTCTCATACTTATTATACTTGGAATAAAATAAAATGAAATGATTGCAAATTAAATGTATACGTACTTTCTGTAGATCTAGAGGAATTGCACTAAAATAAAACATGCCTATATACGTACATACTTTCAATTTCTGGGTTGCGTTTTTGATTCAGTGCCTGCTTCCTTGTGCAAATCTTACTTGCTATTTCTGTCTTAGCTGTTTTTCTCTGTGTGATAAAACGTGTGCTCTCAATTGTTTTCTGTGGCTTTGCTGTATCTTCTTTGTAGGTCTATATATGAACGGTCCGATTGACAATATCTGATATGTTAAATAACAAGCTTAGCTAGCAGTGTGCGTACTTGACATATGTTTGTGTATTCATATTTTTTGTTTTATTCTTTGTTGTGGGTTTTGCATTAGCGGGATCACTTATCTGAAACAGTAAATAGTCAAAATTGTGTTCTGAAAAATATAATACTTTTATCTTTTTTGCCTACAATTCCTTTGCTTTGTTTGGTTTTGCTTAAAGCCCGGTTCATTGTCCGTTTGTACTTTTGTCCGTTTGTCTGTTTGTCTGGTTGTCCGGTTGTCCGTTTTTAAAAAGGACAAAGTGGTTCATACTTATTTTGCTGATTGTCCGTTTGTCCGTTTCCGTTTGTCCGTATTGACGGTATCTATTTTCTGTTTTAAGACACTATTTAAACTTTTGCTGTATTGCTGGATTGCTGTTTCTGTTTTCGAGTCACCTGACACTTTCTGTTTATACTGATTGGCTACAGCTTATGTTACTTATAAATGTCATTCTCTTCAAAAACCTTCAAAACTTTGAAATCAAGTTATCTTTGAAAGTAATTTCATAATGTTGTCAATATTTCACCTAATTAATGTCAAAACCAGTCAAAAATCAAATACAGACGTTTAGTTAGCAAGCACGTGATAGTTCTGGTCGTTTCCCATTGGTTGTTGCATACGGACAAACGGAAAAAGTTAAACATTGCTCAAGTTCAAACGGGCAACCCTTACGGACAAACGGACAACAGCAAAACAGCAAAGGTATGAATCAACCCTGGAAATGGACACAAGGACAAACGGACAACCAGCAAAACAGCAAAGCAGCAAAACAGCAGAAGTATGAATCAACTTTTAAAACAGACAAACGGACAACAGAAACGGACAAACGGACAGAAGTATGAACCGGGCTTTAGCTTAGCGAGTTGCTTTATTTATATCTATATATGTGGATGATGGTAAATTAACTTGCAATAACGATTTTGCTACATGTGCATGCTGGTTGGCAAAAAGGTTTAATGATTGTATTTACAATAGTACGTAGGTATATATGTGGTTTTTGTTTAACATTTGAGGTTTTTGCTGAAAAACATCCTGTGTTTTACGTTTCCGACCCCTTAATATATTTTAAAACGACTTAGCTATGTTCCAGGCACAGGTGGTCACATTTTCGAATCAAAATTCTTTTGTGTGCATATATTCGTCTTGTTATACTGGTTTCAAGCACATAAATTTTTTCTGCTCGTTTCATACAACAACAATCGAATTTCGAATATAGCTACGGTGTCGGATATATATAATACTGGACGTTTATAGTACTATTGTGTGTTTCCTGGAATCTTTACGTACATAATTATTTTGAGCCGTTATCCTTTCTTTTTGTGACTGGTAGATTTCTGACTTTCTATCTTTTTATTTCTTTATTCACATTATACGTATATGTATCTACGTGTCTCTGTACGTACCCTAATTATTTCTGAGTGACGCGTGCACAAATGGTATATATATATTCTGGTGTATATATACCTTTTATATATTTGTTGTGTTTTGCTGGTGTAGTGTTTATTTTTCTGATCAGACTTTCTTTCACAGCTGAGGTATATATTTAAATTAAAGTGTTGCTTTTATCTTATTCGTAGCTACAAACATATATATATATATATATATATATATATATTTAATTTAATTTGATTGGCCGTGATATATAGTCTGATCAGGAGAAGTAAGTTATTGAGTCTTATAAGATCAGTTTGATTGCTGCTGTTTTTGAAATTGGAATATTGACGCATGCTGTGGTTGATAAATTCTCAGTTATTTTGGATGGTGAAATAATCCCATATTTTGGTGATCATTTAATGGTGTGTAACCTCTCCTGCCCATTGCCATTTATTCTGGTTGTTCCTATTTTGACAATTAAATGATACGTAGTGATTGTGAGACTGTCTGTGTTTGTCTGTGCATTTGCTTCTGTTATCCTTCTTTCCCTGTGCAATTTGCTC
Source organism: Trissonchulus latispiculum (assembly GCA_030248195.1). Lineage (NCBI taxonomy): Eukaryota > Metazoa > Nematoda > Enoplea > Enoplida > Ironidae > Trissonchulus > Trissonchulus latispiculum. The sequence continues at coordinate 15,157 of JASAND010025483.1, forward strand.
TGGTTTTGTTGTAAACTATGTTTCTGTGAAGTTAAAGAATTGTCTTTGTAAAGTAATTTTCACTGTAAATATGTAAACGACTTTGTCTGGCGTTTTCCGTATGGGTGGCGACATGACCATAATTTTTGTGAATTTTCTCTATTTTGTGTTGTCAGTAGGTTTATATACGTATATCCTCTGTTCACGTGTTCATTAGTTGCCTTTAACGTTGCTGATTCTACTTTCTTTTCAAAATATGAGTGTTACGTAGTGCTTGGAGACAGCGTAATTCTGTCAGTTTATAAGAAACCTGTATATATATATATACATTTTTAAAGTTAATTTCAAATTTGATTCCTCCTTTTTTCTGGTCAGCTATTAATGTGTACGTACGTATTTGCGTATATGGTTGTGTCGTCATCCCTGCAGTTCGTTTGCTCATACATGCCTTTTCAGCGTGGACGCTACTTACCCTGTGTGACATAAAATATGTGCATTGTACTTGTGTTAATTACACTTTAGTCATTTTCCAACATTAAACTTTGGATTTTTCAGTGTGCCAATCTCAGCCTTGTTGGATCCTCCGAAAATAACACCGCCAAATGTAGCTACGTACGTTTACTTCCTAGGTTTCTGTGGAAGAACTGTGATCATTTCTGAGTACTTACAAAGAAGACCAAAGTGTAATTTTCCTGTAAAGTAGTTGGGGTTAGTTTGCTGTATAGTTTGTTATGGTGCTGAGGTGATGGTTGAAAATGTGCCCTGGTGTTCTGATAAAGGTAATTGTCATCTGAGAATTCTTACGCTACCTGTTCACTTCCATTTCGTTCTGTGACCGGATGTTTATGATTCGGTCTCTCTAAATCTAGCGGTGATATTCCGAGGTCTTATTCAGTTTCCGGACAGTTATATTTGTAGTAAAGGTTGCTTATGGCTGTTGTTGAGCATGCAATGAATTTTTATAACTACTATATAAAACCCCATATTTGTATATTTGTGTCTATGTACAATGTATGACCAATAGAAGACTGCTAAATGCATTTGTCCGTGTAAATAATAACTGTCAATTTGTACAAAGCATTGGTTCTCTGTAATTTATGTTGATTTTGCTTTTTAATTTGTGAACTTGTATACTGTTACATTTGTTTTCTTGTGCTGTGGTTTTGGTAGATTTTATTGTTTGCGCTCAGGGTTTTCCTCCGTTGCTGCTATTGCCATGTTTTGATACGTTTTCCTTTGCTTTATGTAGGAGGCACGAGTTCCTAAAAGTTTGGAATTTTCAAAAGTAAGATCGTTGCTTATGCTACCTCAAAAGCTATGTATAGCTTTTGAGGTAGCATAAGCAACGATCGGCGATTTCGGCGATTTCATAAGCAACGATCGGCGATTTCGGCGATATACGTATATATCGCCGAAATTCACATATATATGTGAATTTCGGCGATATATACGTATAATAACAATGAAAAAGAAACTAACAGAATAATTTTACGAAATATATAACTATTTACGCTCATACTCGTAATATCCTTACTTTCTGCTTTTCCTTTCCCAAAACAGTTGCTATCTTATCTTCCGTCATTTCGCCTTTTGTTATTTGTGATGCCTCTAGCTTTTTTGTGTACTGTAGTTCTACGTCAACGTTTTTGCCTTTGTAAATTCATCTGTAGAATTCAGGGTTTCATTCCGAATAGCTGTAGATAATGCTGTGCAACTGGATTATATATATATATATGTATGTATGTATATATATATGTATATATATATATATAATATATATATATATATATATATGTATGTATGTATATATATATGTATATATATATATATAAATGAATGAATTATTAGTGCACTTTCTCTGGGCCAATTTGTATAACGTATGTGGATATTATAAACTGTACAACCTACATTTCGAAGTACACTTTCTGTAGCTAGTTCTTCCTACATATCTGTTTACACGTACATCCTGGTTTGTTCTGGCTTTTATTGCTTCAGTGGATTCCAAATTTTGAATCCAATATAGCAGATAACACAGAATTAATTAATAAACTTATTAAACTGTAAATCTGTTGGAATTTAACATACCAAACCCCTTTAATGTGTTCCAATACGGATTAGGTTATTTTTTGCTGCCCATATATTTTATAAAGTTTTTTGCTAGTATAATTTTGTTATTGTCGTCTTCTCCGTATACCATAGAAGTAAATTGGGTGCGTGGTCCGATGACTGACGAGAAAAATCCGGTTTGCCACTAAAAAAGTAGTTTATAATTTTTAGTAAATAGATGATCACATATACGTATCCTTAATTACGTTTTATAATGCTTAAACGGGAACCGTATAGTAAACACTAAACATGTATTACATGTATACATATATATATGTATGTATATGCGTATATATGTAAAGTATTGTGTGTATGTAGCATCAATTCGCAGTACTCCATATGTGCTGTGCTGCAGTCAGGGATGAAAGTTTTTGGCTGTTCCAGTTTGTCATCAACAAAAGTCACAGTGTTAACGAAAAGTTGAAGATGGATGGAAATTGGTGGTGCTGTAGGTTTTTGTTATCGCGATGCATGTATCTAATCCAGTACGTATGTGTGTATGCATATGCACGTTATAGGGGTCGTCGTTATTGAAGACGAGTGTTTCAATAGATAGAAGTGGTCCTGCAAAACTTGTTTTGCAAAAGTTTTCTTGAATATGGTTTTGCTGGAAGCCTGTCTGTTTTAGCATGCACAAAATTTGCTGAGGGACCGTCCCCCTATCTAAAAAAGTTTTGAAGTGAATGTTATACATGAAAGGTATATAATTGCGGCATTGGGTAATTTAATATGGACATTACGTATGCAGGATTACTATTTGTGTGTACTTTAATTATTTATGGTTTGGGCATTTCTTTTGGCGTGAGCTTTCCTTCCGTGTTATTCATTTCTAAGCTTTACACTACACTAAACATTGTACTTATCTGTTTACTGCGTATATATAGTTTCTGTTGTAATTACTGGTCAAGGCTATGAAAATGAAACCCTGGCGAAAGTGCAGTGTGCCCCGTTTGGTCATTCACCGAAGCTGATGCGATTCCCGTATATTTTTACTGTTGTACATATTGCAGTCTGTGTATAGAAATTCAGGATTTATGTATATATCTAAAGATTCCTGTATATAACATACGTAGAACAGTCACATGGCATGTAATTTATTGGAACTGTCATCACTTAGTAATTGTGGCTTTTTTGTTTTTGTTGACTCACTCTGTCATGCCTGGGGTTCATGATGCTGTGAACGTCTCCCAAGATTACCATTAGTTCTTTTTCTTTCGTTCAAATTTGATCAAAGTGAGCATCAGATGGCTGGACTTAATATCCACTTGAAAGTGCCAGAAAACGTTGGTAAGTTCTTATGCGTTATCCTGTGGGGACTTATCGTGTTTGCATATATAAATTTGACTTTTTCTATACCGAAATTGAAGTTTGTCTTTTTGATTCATCTGATTTGATTGCTGTGGCCTCACATAATTATGTATGCATACTCGCAGATCCGCACGGCATTTTATTATTCACTCTGGCATGATACCCATCCGTTGCCACTTTTTGTTTGCTATAGGACAATGCATTTCAGTTATTTATTGTTTTGTACATTGTACATATATACTTTACATATAGAATAGTCACAGCCAAGTTGTGGCTAATTTGCTTTACAGACTTCAGATTTAACAACTTATGTGTAACCGTGTTGTGTACTATGAACATAATTCAGCTATGTCAGAGCAATAGTTCTGTGAAAATAGTTGAATTTTGTTCGTACAACACATTGCTTACATTGGTGTTTCTGCTGTGGTAGCCAATATCATGATGCCATTTATGCGTAGAAGAAAGAGTTGGCTGATTTTGTCGACATTTTTTTCATTTTGTGCATTATTGATCCCCACTCTTTCTTCTACATTTATTTGACATAAAGTTGCGTGCTTCTTACTGGCGAGAGTGCTATCGTATTGATCATGTATTATGTTAGTGTACTTCACTAGATACCGCTGCCTTACTACTTTATTGCTTCCATTCTGTATGAAAAGTGGAGATCTTACATCACACAGTTTTGCAATCTTTACGTTAACTAAGCTTTGGTGGAAATTTACTCAGTTGGATGTCTCCCAGGGTAAGTGGCGGTTTAGCGCTCACCTGAACCGGGTATAAGGCTGTATGTATAATTTATCGCAGTGTGTTCAGTTTGTGCTTTTATGTGTTTTAGTTGTGTTATACAACTATTGTATATGTTCCGTGCCCGTTCGTACGTAATTTATTTCTAATGTTTTGTTGTGATCTTTCTTCCTGCCGTTCCTCCGTTTCATTTAAATTTTCTTTTTCAGCTTTCCAATCTTACTTTTAATCACTTGATTTGGATTTGGCTAACTTAGCATATGATAACAAATATGGAAAAATTCATTACAGTTAGATATAGGGCAAAAATTTTAGTGCTAAATGTTGCATATATACGTTGTTTCGTACGATATTTTGCTGTTTTGACGCAAATGGCGACTGCCTTATAAAATTTTGGGATGACACACATTTGACTAGCATTTTAATTTCTATCTTTCATTTCTATCTTTCTTTTGTAGTTTCTTTTTTTCAGCTTTTTATTCAAGCTGCCACTGTTATTTGCTTGACTTTAGTACTGTTGAGGGCCTAGAAATAAATTTTTCATTGAGCATTTTGATGCTTTGTGCAAACTAAAAGGAGTTTCTCGACTAAAGTGAGGAGGGGGCACTCTATGAGCTTGACATATATGTAAGTGAATGCAATGCATAGTGGAAACAGCTTTTGGCTTATGTGCGAGGCCAGCCAGTCCAGGCTTTGCTGAAGTAGGTTTTGAGATTAGCATTAAACTTGAATTTTTAGCTTATATATATACCTAGCTTGTGTGCATGCATTATTTGTGTGTGCACTGTACAGAGTAGGTACATGCAGTACATACACAGTGCATAACTGCATGTATACATGATAGAAGTTGCCCTAAGCCCAGTTTGTTAATTCGTGTTTAGAGAGAAAATAGCGAAAGGAGAAACCATACGATTCAAATACTTGAGCTGGACATTTACTTAGGTGATTAGTTTTCAGTGATGTGAAATTTGCATGCAGTAAAGATGCTTTTTCAGACTTAGCTGTTTAGAGTCTGAGAGATTAACACAAAAACGGTTTTTCTTCAGAAGAAACTTGAAGCTAGCTTTTCAAGCGAAATGATGACTATTTTGTTTGGTTCCCCCTTGTTAATCTTTTGTAGCTTCTAATTTCAAATGAAATGGACACGTCGTATGAATGACCATTCTCATCTTTAGTGTCATTTTGGGAGTCCTTAGCTGACGGGGGCTGTCTAGATATCTTTAATCTGGTTTATGCGAACATAACGGCAGTTAGTCAACGCCAAGGATTTTAAAATTATTTTTGACTCAACGTTTCACGCAAATGCTTTTTAACACCGAATTCGACACGCCTTGGGCAATCCCAGAAATCAATTTTCAAAGGTTTCTTTTTAGTTTGCAATGAGTCCTACCATTTGACCAATTCCTGAGAGGGGGACATTATTCCTGTGATGACCCCTTAAATTCAAAGATTTGCGGGATAAAATATGCATAGTACTGACCAAATGATTTTTCATTTTTAAATGGATGCGTAGACAGACATATATAAGGCGCATATACAAAGACATGCATTGGTTAGTAGCCTATGTTCTTTGGAAAAAAGTCATTCATTTCTGAAATGAGTCCCAGGGCCTCAGCAGGAGGAAAGTGGGTATTAAATTTTACGTCTGGAGCTGGACAAACGTCAGGACCTTCAAAATGTATCACTTCTGGTGAATACGTATAATATACGTATATATTAAATTTATGTAGTTCTTGTCTTCATATGCGTACGTACATCTTGCTGTGTGCGCATGGTCATTAACTTTAATCTATAAGCCATTATAATTTATGGTTAGCAGTGGTTTGGTGAAATCAACCATTGAAATGCACATATTTTGCCACTGTCAAAAATCTTGTTGCGCCAAGAGGACTTTGCTGAAGCTGTTTCACTATTCATTGTTTCACTGTGGTTTGTCTGTATAGTCAAACTTCAAGAATTGACCCGACCCTACTGAACTGGAAGATAGTATTAAAATTGGGAACTGGGGAAAATATATTGCCCCTAATTCTCACGGAAATTTGATATAGGCGACTGTGCAGTCTGAAAGTGCATGCATATATTGTAGGGATCGACCGGAATTCCGGTTCCGGTTCCGGTTCCGGTACTTTTTGGTTCCGGTTCCGGTTCCGGTTCCGGTTTTTGAAAACGTACCGGAACCGGAACCAATTTTAGCCTATTATCAAAAGCAAAATTTTATTAAAATTTTCAAAAATTTTATCAAACCTCTTTAAAACTTTTTGAAAAACTGCGATTCTCTTATAACCAGAATATATATGATTTATTCAAAAATTTTCGCCTGCGGCGCTATTGCATTACTTAGAATTAGGGATGCACCGGGGCCTGGCCCCGGCCCCGGCCCCGGCACCGGGGCCAGGCCCCGGCCCCGGCCCCGGCAGTCAGGCCCCGGCCCCGGCGGTCAGGCCCCGGTACTGACCGGGGCCAAAAATTAGCAAAATTTTGTAAATTTTTGACATTTTTTGACCAAAATTTTGAATTTTCGAAAGTCAAAAAGTGTTTCAAATCGTTTGTTTTCCCGACGATATGAACGAAAACTACGATAGTAACGTTTGTATATCAAAAATTATTGCAAAATTTAAATTTTCCAAAAAATTTTTGAAAATTTTCAATTTGGACCCCCGATTTCCAGGCCCCGGCCCCGGCCCCGGTACCGGGGCCAAGGTGGCCCCGGCCCCGGCCCCGGCCGGGGCCACGATGAGGTCCCGGCCCCGGCCCCGGCCCCGGTAGTGGCGGCCCCGGTGCATCTCTACTTAGAATGTTTCGAATTTGTAATAATAATGTCTATTGTATTGTTGTTATGCATATTAATATATATATTATAAAACAAAAATAATACTTAATAACTCAGATTAGATAGCACAAGATTCTTGTGACAAGACCGCCGAAACTTTTAAATTTAAGTAGTGGTAAAGATACCTAATGCTGAATTGAAATTATTGAAGCCTTACCGTCGACCTATGCTATTTCAAAATTATAGAGTGCGCTGTTGTATAATCAAATGTCAGTTTTAGCTTAAATTTAATCTTTTTAATTGGACTGGACTTTAAATATGGACTACGTAAGTTTATTGCTCTCTGTTTAGTAATTAATCCAGTTCGCAGATCAACAGAATTATATATTAAAAAATTATGGATGGAACAAATAGCAATGGTTTTTAAAAATCTTTTGAAGAAACGTCATTTAAAATTTAAAAGTCCTGATGAAGCTAGCCGAAAGGAAGAAATTTCGTTTAATTCAAGTTGGAGAAATTGTGCATTTCGACTTTCTTTGAAACTTGTGAAAAATACTTTTGGCTTATATATATGCTTAATCGATGAAAATTTGTATATATATATTTCAACCATTTGCATTTTAATCAGAAAACTCCAATAACAAAGTAATTATACTGAGATGTAATAACAAGCTAAGGAATTAAAAGCCGATGTTCTAAACAAGTCCAATTTTGTATAGCTGATGTTATCTAAGTTTATAACCAGATTAGATTTTACAATACGGAATTTGTACAAGAACAGTACTTTTCAGAAAAATTTTAATTTTGTCTGAAGCATATATATATATATATACACAGAGAATAAAAGTAAACTAAAATGGTAATAAATATCTTTTGTTTTCTAAAAATGTAAATGCCATCATTATTTTTTATTTTGGGTTTTGAAAATGCTGCAACTTTTCCTAGCGCTCTAGTAAAGTTAAATGAACTTTTTGATTATGACGAGAAATTATCAGACAAGCCAGATAAAAACTAAACATGTTTCTGACTTATTTTGCCGAAAGCTGTAACAGCAGTTTCTGGTGCTCGCAAAACTTTCGTATAATCAGTTTCTATCTACTTATTTAGCTTAATTGAAAATTTAGCTAAACTACGTATTACTTATTTAGCTTAATTGAAAATTCAGTTTAACTACTTAAGAAATTAAATTTTATTTGCCCGTAAATCTTTAAAAGTCAACTTGCATTCGATTAAATTATATATTCATCGAAATTCGTATATAGAATGTAAAAATATAGATGCTGCTTATTCATCGAAAATGTGCTCGAATAATAGAACTATAGCATCTTCATACCGTGTATAATTCATTTTAAATTTTAATTTTAAAGCTATAATGTAGTAACGTTTAACTATGCTATAAGACAAAAATCTCTTAATAAATTGCAAATTTCATGTTCCTGCATTGAAATAACTATATAAAATATAATTCAAACGTTATTACGATGTTCTAGTAACTACAAAAAAGCGAAAAATTGTGCAAAAATTGTTCAAAACGTCAGAAAAAATTTTTCGATTTTTGTAGTGTTAAAGAGCTGGTTCCGGTTCCGGTTCCGGTTCCGGTTCCGGTTTTTTAAAGTCAGTTCCGGTTCCGGTTCCGGTTCCGGTTTTTTGGAGTTCCGGTCGATCCCTAATATATTGTGAATGTATCAACTCGTTCGTACTGCAGAATGGAAACAGTAGACAAGAAAATGTAAAGTACAGTCTCTCTCCATTATACATTGGACAATTCAAAATTTGCCCTAATCACATACGTACATATATTATACCTGCACTACATGTCCAGCATTTTATGTGCTATATCTGGGCACATTGCACATATACTTTCAGTGTGCAATTTTCGTGTTAGATTCATTGCGCAGAAAGTTCGTTTAGTTCGGTCAGGATTATTTTATTTCTCGAAAAACTTCAACTTTAAATAGCACACACGAACACGTACCTACGAATGGCTCCCTTTCAGTTGACAACTGCACTGCAATTATGTGTACGTACATTACTACCTGGTTGGTTGTGCTTAATTTAACATGTAGAATAGTTCGTAAAAAGTTCCATCGCAACGAATTACTTGATAGGTCAATACTGGTGCCAGGGTTTTTCTGTCAGTTGAGCAATTTATTTCTTATGAAAAGTTACTGAATTGTTTGGGCAGCTGCAGTTAAGAGTTTTGGCAACTTTAAGGTTTTTGTGACACACTGTCTGGGTATTTGTTATCTTGGAGTCAAAGTAGCTCATCCAGTTGGCGAGTTGATCTTGCTTCCGCCAGTCCAGTTTTAAGCTATTTGCGTCAAAACATTAAGCCAAATTTTTACTGTATATAAGCTTTGTTTCTGTACTTAGTTGTTGTACTATTGTGATTTGGTCTGTGTGCTTGTTTCTTTGGACCTGTGTGTAACTATTTTCTGTATTTAAGCAGTTTGTAAAAATGTGTAATGCATGTCTTATATATCTGCGTATATGTATGAACTATTTCTGCGTCGTATTTGCGTTGATGCTAGCAAAGACGTGATCTTATAAGATTCAATAAAATAATGATGCATTATTTTGTTTTCATTAGCTAGGTAAAGAGAACTTTGTAGAACCTAATTACCAATATATATTATCAACTGGTTGACGGTTGGTTGCTATGCAGTCAAAATTTATTAGTCTGCTTTTGGTGCTCTAATTAACAAGAAACTCTAGTTTTGTCGACCAGATTACCAGACAAGAAAAAGATTGATAGCTTTTCAGGGAGAAATTTCGATTTAAAAACAGCTAGGTGTTTTCAACTTTGAAAGTCCAAATAACTAAATGGGTCAGAAATACTGATAAGTGCCCAAGTTAAGCTTTTCTGTTTGTCTGATAAGCTTGATTAAAAATAGGTCAGTGAAGCGTGACGTTTCATAAATTCCGTTTCAGTGATACTTTGTACACGGCTTCATATCATTTTCAACCAAGACAAATTGTCACGACTTCGGTATTGGTGAACCTGTGAACCCCTACGTAGCTTCTAAAGGTTATTTACATTGAGCGTATTACTGATAATTGGTGTAGCTTTCGTTTATGCTCCTGCCAAACAGAGCAGATACCAGTGGCAGCTGCAGTTCTAGCTAAGCCATAGCTAAAGTTATTTCGGCTTGTCGTCAAAAGCCTGTTTAAAAGCTTCATAACGTATGGAAGTATATACATATGTATACTACCACATAGTAGCTACATTTTGCATCGCTGTGCCGATTGCACACGAGAAATTTCCAGAGCAGAAAAACTTGTTTGTTATATTTTGCTGAAGTGTTTTTGCAGAATCCTAGTTCCCAGTTGTGTTTATCTGGGGGCTGTAAGAAAATTCTTTTCATATTGTGAATGGAAAGTCAGTGAAATATTGCTGAAGCTGTCAGATACACAGCCTGTCTATATTTAACTTAGGATTCTTACTTTTCTGACAGCAAACTTTAGGAATAGCAAATTATTAATTACTTTAGAAGACAAAGCCTCTTAACGTAATCTCTATTTAAGCTGACATTTATCCCTGAATAATGAGTTGACAAGTTAGGAAAAGAAGACAGTGAAAATGAGGCCTCACTGGAGAAACTGTCACTTCAATTTCAGGAGTGTGGAAATTTAGGAATAAAATATACAGATATATACGAAAATGGGTGCTGTATTTATATATTTTGTATTATATATAATATTTGGTTAAAAGTTACGTACCACTAAAAATCTGCTAAATTTCTCAATGCGTCGGACTCACTGCTTATTCCTGATTACAATGAGCAGTGGAGCCAGAGCGGATGGTTCAGAAAGCCCCCCCAGTTGAGCATTGCTGAATATAACTGAATAAAGATTTAGCATTCTGTTATAGTGCTGGGACCGGTTCCAAAAGAACCGGTAGAACCGGAACCGGTAGGATTTTTAGAACCGGAACCGGAACCGGTGGCTTTTGGAACCGGCCGGTTCTAGTGTTAGTTTTGGCTGTGTGAAACTTCAATCAAGGTTTATTTTGTAAAATTTTAAAATTTTCTTATGAATTTGAATTTAGCATTTAGAATTTAACTTTATTTTGGTACGTCTATTTAGATATAAAATTTAGTTTTTGAAAGTTGTTGTGTAAATGGCAGAAGATTTGATATCAATTTTACGATGTCTTTAATAACAGTTTTCAGTCAATGTTTTAAGTTTTCTGAAAAGGTTATAGAAAAAAACTAAGGTGTATTCAGTGTTAACTCTTCTTTAAGGATGACAAAGATAAGCATTAAGGATTTGATGCTTTACGGCAACTCTTCCAGCTTTAGCTGCTGCCTCTGCAATTTTTGTGTGCAAACTTCAACTGAAGCAAACCAGTATACTGAAGGCGCAACTCCAGATTAAGGGTTAAGCTGAGCAACAGTATCCCTGAGGTACCATTCTTATTTAATTAATAGCAATTGGTAAGCGCTACCGAAAAAGAATGCCTTTGATCTTTGATGGTCTATTAAAAATTTTCATATTTCATTGTCATATTTTAATACTTTTTGCTTATATATAGGTTTAGGATTTGATAGGGAATTGCGCTCTTTTGTTGCAAATTTGTTTATTTCAGCTACAAAAACTAAACAAATTCCAATGTGTAAAATAAAAACGTAGCAGCTTGATTTTATTTATTGTAACATAAAATTTTTGGTTTTAAAGGTATGAAGTTAGCTGTACCTGTCTGCTGCATAAGTGCTCGAAAAGTTTTAATTCTCGTTCAACGATTTTTCCCAATGATTTCTGCTATAGTTTTTGATCTCAGAAAATCTTCGACCCCGAGATGAGATTAGCTGCTTTTTCAATGATTAAGCTTTGTAATGTTGTAACTGTAGCTGTTGAATCGATAAGCAAATTTTATTGGACTGCTTGAAATTGGTCGAGGAAAGTTCTGTGCGACGTTCGCTTTCTGAAGGGCAGTAGCTAAATGTTAGATTGAGAATACTTAGTATTTTTGTAAGCTCTGGTGGTAGCTAAAGTTTCCCCAACATATTGGTAAAAATGAAACAGACCATATCTTTTTCGCAGTAAATATTTGTATATAAATAGTAAAAAGTAAGCCAAAACACTGTTTAAGAACACGTTCATAGCTTTGTGCAGTTAAATATATTAAGTTTTTATAGCAATTGTCAAAAAAATAAAAAATCGTGTGATTTTAGCTTTTTTATCAAAAACACCAATTGGAACCGGAACCGGTAGCTAGAACCGGAACCGAAACCGGAACCGGAACCGGTAGTCAAGAACCGGAACCGGAACCGGTTTCAAAAATCGGAACCGGTCCCAGCACTATTCTGTTATGCCTATCGAATTTCGGGAAATCGAAAAACTTCGCGGTATTGGTAGATCTCATGTGAGCTCGTATGGTCAAGTTTCGCAGTTTGTGGAGTTTCTGAAAGATCCACTTCAGCCAGGAGTACGGTTTAGGTATATACTTTAGTCAGAATTTCATTTGTCAGAATGTCACTAGTCAGAATTTCATTTGTCAGAATGTCACTAGTCAGAATTTCATTTGTCAGAATGTCACTAGTCAGAATTTCATTTGTCAGAATTTCACTTATCAGAATTTCATTAGTCAGAATTTCATTTGTCAGAATGTCACTAGTCAGAATTTCATTTGTCAGAATGTCACTAATCAGAATTTCATTTGTCAGAATGTCACAAGTCAGAATTTCATTTGTCAGAATTGCACTTGTCAAATAATTATGGCTATGCCACAATTCAGTACGTAAAAATATATACACGAGTTACACGAGCTAAAATAGTTAAAACTAAAAGGTTAATGCTCAAACACTGTTTTCTAAATTAATTAATTATAAGTAGTTATTATTATAAGTAATTATATGTCTAAATGTTTAATTGTTTGATTGACATTGATAAATTTATACTTCATAGAGAAAGTAAATTCGAAAATAACGCTAAGAATGAAACTTTCTTTTTTGGAGTTAACCCTGGTCAACTATAATAGACTGATTTCATTTATATATTGCAAAACCTGAGAATTGTGATAGTGTGAAGTT
>JASAND010025484.1:0-23995 GCA_030248195.1 Trissonchulus latispiculum
TGTTTGTTGGGGAACTATTGTAAATGTTGTTAATGATAATTCAGAGATAGAACAGTAAGGAAAACCGGGACTTGCGGTGAGGGCTTACCGACTATTGTCAGGCGTGTCTGTCGTTCGTCGTCAGTGGATGTATAGTCACCAACAGTTATTTCTTCCTCGTGACTTAACAGCTGCAATATAAGCAAAGAGTGATTAGGTGCGGTTGAATATCGCTATGAGTATTGTAGAAGTGGTCAAAATTAATGTAAGAAGAGGCGTCGAAGCAGCCCTAAAAAAGTATTGTCAATATTTATATGCATGACTAGCGATTAAGTCAGTCAGTCGGTGTCCTGTAGTTCACCGAGCTATTTGTTATTAAGCCGTCGTATGACGGAAACTAGTTACATGAGAGCATAAAGAGAAGGGTAAGAGCACGTGCCTGTAGCACTAGGTCCACTATTCATCACGGGTGCAGTGTTTATTCCAAGATACACTAACACTACTGGGTGAACGGCAATCGATCCAAGATGAGCAGCGGCGTCTTAGTCTGTGGTAAGGGTAGGACAATTGCATATAGATTAAACTTAGCCGTTAGTGTGTACAGTATTAGAGCAGTTCTTATCTTATGTGCATCGATTTTTATTTACTTTTATTTTCTGCCACTAAGCCTAGTTTCTCTAGTGCAAGTACTCGATTGGTAGAATGTGCGTCTGTTGCGAGCTTTAGAACACAAACATAGTGTGCGATTTGTTTGAAGTAATGGGTCCAATTTGTAGTAGGGTCAGTCGTTAAAGTAAAGAGCATAGGTTTTACTTTGATAGCAGAGACTAGACTTATTGTCATTCCCTTATCTTTATGTAGTCTTGAGTTTACCTCAATGGCACTTTTATCCGTGGTCATAAGCACTGGCTTGCCATATAGTTTGGATCGGACAAGCTTGGTAATGGATACATGTTGACCACGTCGCAAAGTTTGCGCCACGGCTGATAATTGACGAAAACAGCCGACCATAATAGAGCCAGTTGAATCCCTTGCCTTTATATTGGTTATTCCGACCAGTTGGCCTTGAATGTTTCGTTTCAAGGGCATTTCAATCTGGAATCATATAGATGAACTATATAAAGCATATTTTGCGTGAAAACTGCACATGAGATGTGATAATTATGGTTCGCAAATAGGCTTGTTAGTAATAGCATGTATGATTATTGTATGTTAGAACTTACAATTGTGCTAATTAGAAGGGCTAAGTATAAGTGCAGAGTGAAGAAGAAGGAAAGGTGAATGTTTATTACTTGTTCAATTCTCGCTTTTATCATTTGAATCTTAGTCCCTTGCGCAGACTCTTTAGCAGCTTTCAGTGACTTCACTGACTCCAGATTTCGTTGACTGATAGCATCTGACAATGTTGGAATGTTGTTATTGTCATATGCTGAGCTGGTATCCGAAAAAGCTATAATAGAATTGCAAATGAATGTGTTAAAAAATTAGTACATCCAATTGGAAATAGGATAGTGACAGCTGTACGTCTCTTTGCTAACAAATGGATGTAGATGGATGTTTCGGGAATGGGTGCCGTTCCCGTAATGTGTAAGTTCAGTTCAAACCAATGCTCAGGCTTTCCTTTACTTCTGAATACTGAAGTAGACACCACTTAGGGTCGATTCACAAAAAGTACTTAAACGGCTTAACTTAAACGAAGTGGTTTTTTGTGAAACCGATTTCTACTTAAATGGCTTAAACTACTTAAACGACTTAAATTAAGTCGTTTAAGTAGACCCCCTTTCACAAAAAACCAGCTACTTAAACTTTAAGTAAAGTGGCGTTTCACAAATACAGGCCTACTTAAACTCTCAGCGACTTAAACTTTAAGCCGTTTAAAGTAGAACTGCTTTCATAAAAACTACTTGGTTTAAGTAGTTTAAGTAGACCGCTTAAATGCAGTTCAAAATCAGTCATTTTTAAGCTCCGTAGATTTACGGGGCTTAAACGACTTAAACGAAAGAATGCGCATTTGAATGGCCATTTTAAAAGCTTCATAACTTACGCAAATTTTGGGAGTTGAAAAGTCGTTCTTATATGGTTCGAAAGCTCTCAACGAGTACTTTAATTCTACAATACCGGTACAAGCGTAACTATTTTTTTAAAATCCGTTAATACTTCAAATACTAAATTTTTTGTCTAATTTTAACTTGTATCAGCTTCTAAATGAAAAAGAAGCCTTCTAAATGAACAAAGCAAAGCTTGATTTGCTTGAAAATGTTGTCCCAATTGAGAACCAATTGTTTTTTTTACACAATCAACAAGCTGACTTGCATAAGATGATTTTGACTCAATAGCAACACTCTAGCGCTTGCTCTGGCTCTAGCACACAACAATTTTAGCATGACTAAAAATTTTTTGACATTTATAAGTAACAATTACATATGGTAGCTTATCGTGGTGATTCCTTTTGGCGACATCAACTTTGAACCATTAGTATTCATTTAATCCTGGGAGCGAAGAAGCCATCTTACATCAAAATGTGACTGAACATTTTTTAGCTATACAATGAAATTAATATTAATATTAATAGTATTAATATTAATTAATTAATTTAATTAATTAATTTAATTAATTAATTTAATTAAACTAATGATTTTTTGAAGAAGTGAAGTTTGAGATTTTTTACCGGCTAAAGTAATTTTTGCCGAGACATCTTATACATCATTCGATACCTCTGTCCAGTAGCTGTTGGACCATTTCTTAGTTATTATGAACTCATTTTGTAATGGAGAAATTGGCAAAATGTATGCGTAACCTGGATTTTGCCAACACTTTGTAACTTTGACAAGCTATCCAAGCTTAGCCAAAAAAACGGCTGCGAGAGAAACCCTAATAGATAATTTTATATCCGCAAGTCACGGGTTTTTGCTGCCATAATACGAATAATTTATGTAAAGGTGTGTCTGCTCACTGATTGGCCCACTTAAGCCTAAGGCCTACTTTTTAGTAATATATTAGTAATTTTATTAGTTGCATCAACCTAATTATAGTAAAATACACTGCACAAAGGAAACAGCAGCTGGTCCGTATCTTTTAAACTATATTTGCTGTTGAAATTTAGTCAAATTTGCTATATCATTGTCGAAAACATAAAAAATTGGGTTTTTGAGAAATTAGCTTTAATTCGCCAGAACTTAAAAAATTTTGGCGAAACAGACAAAATTAACAGTTTTCTCAAAATATTGAGCTTGTTTGCTCGTTAAACAATTTCATAAAAGATAGTCCTCGGGAAGACGTTTCTTGCGAAGCTGGAACTGGTCGCTTTTCTTTAGCTTTCCTACACTTGGAGAAACCCATGTTCAAAATTGTTTTCATGCAACTGCATGTCCAAATAGAACTATTGAACTAAACCAGCTGTACTTTGCGTAGTTGTAACAAGCACATTCCATGCTTTAAAGTAATATCAGGATTATCGTTGAACTCCAAGAATTGAGTAATTTACAGTCTTTCAAAGTTTGCTGCAAATACCGGACCAGCAAATACCGGACCTTTAAACTACCATTTCGATGTTATTCGTTTCATTAAAAGTCGGCTTAAACGACTTAACTTAAACGGCTTAACTTAAACTTCTTAAAAATTCGTTTCATTAATAAATGACTTAAACTACTTAAACTACTTAAATTAAGTCGTTTAAGTTAAGTCGTTTAAGCCACTAAGCCGTTTAAGTATTTTAAGTAGTTTAAGTCGTTTATTTATGAAATGAATTTTTAGGAAGTTTAAGTAGTTTAAGTTAAGTCGTTTAAGTTAAGTACTTTAAGTTTTTTGTGAAACGACCCTTAGTCTGAGGCACGTGTTTAGTTTTTCTGCCCAAACACGTAAAGATGCGGAGAGTGAACGTAGAGTAACGTGTAGTACTATGTTTCTTTCGTTTCCTGCCGTTAGCGCGGAGAATGTTGCCTGTTCCTGATTCTGGGGCCGATGTTATCAACGTCTAAACCCGGGTTAAGTCGCTAACCCGGCTTAACATCATGTGTTAAAGATAGGCGAATAAACCCGGGGTAACGACTTAACCCGGGTTTAGACGTTGATAACATCGGCCCCTGATTTATAAGTAGTTTCCTTATTGACATCTGTACGGCTGTTCTGGTGCAGTGCCTTTAATAGTGTAATTGTGGACTTGTATTATAAAATATTATAGAATGGTTCCTGTGTGCATGGCGTCGCAGTTAATCTACTATTGCTTTACTGTATGTCAGCATAGGCAAGAGTCTATAAAAGGAAGAATAAGACGCTCGTCCCTTTATAGTGTGGTAAGCTTGCAATATGCTAAAAACATTAAGGCCAAAATCTTGGGGGGCTTTCAGCGTGTCAACATGCCAGGCTAATAATTTTCTAAAACGGGCGTTTTCAACAAATAAAATTACTATAACTTGATCTGGGATAGTCGTTCAGCGATAATATTTAAATCATTAGTTCCTGTAGAATGAGATCTGTTTAACGAAATAAAAATATGTCTAGTTTGGTTCAGTATCTTACCAATGAAGCAATTAAGCATCCTTTCCGCGAAAATTTTTCAATTCATCAATTCAGTTCATTTCGAATTTCATCATTTCTTCAGTTGCCAGATTTGTAAGAGAGCCAGATCCGAGCTATCTAAGTTTTATATCGCAGAAAGTTTCACATTGTTCGCAAACTCAATGATATAAGCATTATCACTGTACGACTTTCCTATCTTAAGTTATGGTCTTTATTTTGTCATACACGAGTGTTTTTGACAAATGCCAGCGTAGCGTGTTTACACGCTGAGTTCCCCCCACAACCGGAGATTTTGGTATTAATTTTTCGAGCATATTACAAGTTTTTTCTATTAGGAAGAACTGAGTGTCAGACTCTATTATAAACTCTTGTTACAGCAGACGTAGCGGTATAGCTCCCTCTTCGGCAGTATCAGAAAACTGGTTATGACGAAATGGCCAACTGTTAGTTGCTGTCTCCCCACAAAGTAAAGCTTACCAGGCTCTTGGATGTTATTATAAGTTTATTTTCTTCTGAGCTGTATCCAGCTTTTGATATTTCATATGTCTTGCCAGATTGTATGTGCCCAATAATGCCTGGTTTATGTACTGTTGCCAGGCTTGCGGCAGTAGCATCGTATACCATGATGTCTTGACATTGTCGCTCTTCGTTGAACGAGGTGTATGTTCGAATTGGTCCGATTTCAGCGATATTTACGACGACCGTTTCCCTGCTGTCTTCGGTTGGCTCGGTTGCAAGATAGCCCAATAACGAAATTCTACAGTGTTCTGAAAATATAGAATTGAATAATTAATAAGACTAATGTAGTAATATGGTGGCTGTTTGCTTGAGGCTTAGATGGCTGGTGGGAAACTCCAACTAGTATAGCAAAGAATGATGACAATGTGTCATGGCTTTATACGAGGTCCTTTTGAATTGTCTTCTTGTGTATGTTCCATTTATGTGACTTTGAGCAAAAGTACATAATGATAAGAGTATGCCACTAAGCAAGCTCTCGGTTATCAGAGTAACCTATGGTTTGTTCACTAACGGCTGACGGAACTTCGCCAATTAGACCAATGACTCCAATGACTGCAAAGAAATTGATGGTATCTGCTTGTGTTTTAAAGCTCTAAGAATCACAAAATGGGGGCACACACAACTATTGTTTTTGAGATTAAGCATATCAACATTGTTTGAGGAATCGGAGTCCTGTTTCGACCAGGTGCTGATGAGGGAGGGAATAATAGCCTATAATTAGCGAGGGGTGTGGGCCGTTTGTTGACACTGCATACTTTTTGCACGATAACCCTGACCTTGCTTATTGAGCTGCTCTTATCATTGTGTAGTCTTGCTATGACTTAAGTAATTCCAAGAGTACATAATATATAAGAGTGTGACAGCAGGCAAGCTCTCTGTTATGAGCTGTAGGTACATGCTATGTTCGCAAACGGCTGACCCCCCCCACAAACTTGTATGTGCTCTTCAAAGAAATTCGCATGCTATCTTTGCGTGTTAAAGCTCGCAACAGACGCACATTGTACCAACTGAGTAGTTGTGTTTTTTTTGAGTTTCAACACATAAAGATAGCGTGCGAATTCCTTTGAAGAGCGCATACACGTTTGTGGGGGGTCAGCCGTTAGCGTGCAGAGCATGTACCTACAGCTGATAACAGAGTGCTTGCCTGCTGGGACACTCTTATGTATTTAATGTACTCTTGGTAATACCAAGAGTACCTAATAGTAAGAGTAAAAAACTCTTACACTAGCATTTCCAAATCAGGCTAAGTATTTTGTGTTCATTAACTAGGGGCCTTTCGTTAACTTCCGGGGGGCCTACTTTTCACTAATTTCAGCTGTTTGCTTGTTCCATTAGCCTAAGGCTTATGGTAGGCAATTTATTAGTTCTTTTAATTCATTAATTATAACTTTGATTAGTTTATTTCAACTTAAGCTAATTCGACAATTTTGTAATATGTTTTCTGCTCGTTTTGGTGATCTAAAAATTGTTGAAAAATACCAAAATTTGAAAGAATGCAGTCTGCAACAATTTTGTATCATTGAAAAGAGCAGTAAATGCTACCAAGTTGGCGAATTAGTTTTTTATTTGAATTTAGCTAGTTAAAGCTATAATTAATTAAAGCTAAGCAGTACGATATCTGGCTTACCGTTCATCCTAGAAAAATCTGTAGAGTCAGAGCGAAGCAAGCAAGTCTGGAGTCTGCTTTCAATGCATACACTAACTCGTAAATGAGCCAGTTAATGTCTAGTCCTTTAGCTCATTTGCATATTTGTACTAAATTTAGACGTAGTTATTATGGCAGTATACATAAGCTAGTGTTTCGAATGAAGAGCAGTGTCTTAAGCTAATGGAAATTTTAAAACAATTAAATTTCGTTATTTGTGAAATTAAACAAGCTGCATATATTTGTTAATAATGGCAATTTCTGGCATCCCATGGTGTTAACAGCAATGTGACAATAATTTTAAAGTTCTTCTTCTGTAGTACTGTCTTGTTTGTATTGTTTTGTTGAATTTGTCTATCATAAGCTGCTCATTCAGAATAACTTCGTTATCAGTATAAATTCTTTGAGGGCAGAGTGTGCTTAAATACAGTCCTTCAAGGGTTGTGACTCTAGACAGTCCAACGTAAGCTTGCCCAGCCGTAAAAAGTTTCTGTCCAAGATCCAGTACAATTTTGTCTACAGTAATACCTTGTGCCTTGTGTATGGTACAGGCCCATGCAGTAACTAGTGGAAATTGTGTTCTTGTCATGTATCTTCCCTTAAAGTTGTAGCTGATACTTGATTTGCAGATTTTAACTGTCTTTTTTGGTGTTAGGAATGGTGCGCCTGCCGTGGCATCGTCAAATAGGACTTCAATGGCCTCATCGTTTATGTCAGTCACATATCCTAAAGATCCATTGACTAACTTACTGTTAATGTTAATATTCTTTATTAACATAATTCTTGAACGTTTTGTTAGCTTGAGTGACTTTGCCAAACCACCCGCATCTCTGTCATCGGTAGGTACTAAATTTACTGGCACAGAGCAACCACTGGCCATGTCGTTCTCACTAAATATATCTGTTGCAGGTATAGTGATCACTTCTTCCTGCAGAGAATGTTGTTTTTTGGCATTGTGCGCGTCTGCATCTTTTACAGTTGCAAAAATGTGTAAAATATCTTGATTGTGAATTTGTTCCAACGAACTTTCTGAAATAATTCTGGTTTGCATTATTTCGATATCTGCTTGGTTCAGAATTCCTAACCAAGCTCTCTTCAAAATATTGGCATATCGATTGTCACCACTTTGTCGTATATTTTGTCTTAAATAGAGAGGTGTAAAAAGTGTCCACAGTTCTGTGCACTTGAATGCATATGTTCCTCTAACAGGTTTCAGTTGAAAGAAATCTCCAGATACAATAATAGCTATTCCTCCAAATGGTTCTTCATTCTCCTTTATTGCCGTTAGTCGTCTGTGAATAAATTGAAGCATTTTTGAGCTAACCATGCTTATTTGATCTATAACCAAACACTTGACATCTTTGAATTGTTGCATCAATGCATGCGTCGTCAGTGGAGATAAAGGCGCATAGGCAGGTTCAAATCCGTGTTGTACTGGTAATTTTAGCAAAGAATGGATAGTTGTACCTCCTATTTGTAATGCTGCTTTTCCTGTAGGCGCCGTTATCAAGCAGGCATTTTTGTTCCCAAAAATTAACCTTAGCTTGTCCGCAATAAGTTTAATTGTACAAGATTTTCCTGTCCCTGCTTCTCCTGCCAGATATACTAAGCATTCTTCGTTATTTAGTATTTTCTGAACTACGAACTGCAAGGCATGTCTTTGGTCTTTTGTTAGTGCTTGAAGACTTGCTTTTTGTGATTCTACTTGTGTAATTATTTCAGACCAGTTACTTGATTCTTGCCTTTCGTGTTCGCAGAAATAGGTATCCTTTAGGGCATTGTCTCTAATATCTGCCGTTATCAAGTTGTCTGGTGTGTCAATTGGGGCAACCCGTGGAATTGTCTCTGCAATTCGATTCCATGTTTCTGGTATTTGACTTTCTTGTAGTCTTGCCATTGCCTCTTGTCCGGATGAATCAGGAAGTATTGCTTGAATTGCCGCCACTCTACTCAATGCTTCTCTGACTTCATTCGCGAATTGCTCATTTGGTAAATGGTGCATGGACAATTTGTGGTACTTGCGTTCGAATTCTTCTCTGGCAGTCATATTTTCATTAACTAGATTTTCTTCGTTCCTGTGAGGAAAATATAATAAAAGTAGAGAGTAATAGTAATCGTCTGTATTAAGGCCTACAGGTGGTGTCCTAATGCAAACAAATTGTTTCCGTTTAATCAGACAGATTTTGCTGTTCTTCAACTGCGCATGTCTTGTACACTTGCATTTCTTGTCGATTCTGTACCAAGATGCAAATTCAAATAAGCACATTGTTTCCAATTGTTCTGGTCGCTGCCTATAGTAGTCAATGATGCTAAACTCAAAAATCTCTGTGCTGTCATCGTGTAGTCCGTCAATTTCGTTCCTTGGTCTAAGCTTCCCGAGCCGTTTTGAGATACTGTAGGTCTGTATCTGAATTGTATCTCGCGAACTGTGTATCAAGTTTAGATGGCATATCCTGTAGGCGGCTTCTGTTGCACAGAGTTGTCTATTTTTAAGCACACACATAGCTATTTTCATTAAGATTGTTTTAGGTTGACGCTCTTGCGTTTCTTTCAAGTCGTCATACAATTGTCTTAGGGCAGTTCTTAATGTTTCTTTTTCAGATTTGCAAACATAACTGCAAACGTAATTTGCAACTCCTTCGGCGCCATTAACTAACTGTATGTCCATATTTGCCTTAAAAGCCTTAAGAATCTCTAAATTGTATGCATTCACATACACATCGCATTCTCCCCGTTTTGTTTCGTAGAATTTTCGTCCCGATTTTCCATACAGTTCTGGTAGAAGTTTTGTTTGTTTGCATGGCGCATATGGATAATTGAACCGACATTTATTTTTGCCTTTTGTGCACGTTCGTGTATGATTGTGAATTTGCAGTCCTTTAACTAGAGCTGCTTCCTCGTTATCAGCTGGTATTGTTGTTTGTATGATTTCATCTATATACTGGCAAATTTTTTTCTGGTCCATCACTTCTGGCTAAGGATGGTGCATTTTGTATCCAGAAAAAAGCATGCATATGTGGACTGCCTCTTACTTGGAATTCTATCCTTGCCCAGTAGTCGTTTACCTTGCCCAAAAGCTCTGTGTGACATAAGTTTCTGATGAAAGCTTTGCATTTTCTGTCAAAGTGCAATGCAACTAGCACCGGGTTTTTTTCACCAGGTCTATCATTGACTCAGTTCCTGTTGTCTGATTATAACCACGGTCTTGTTGAAGCATGTGCTTCAGGTCGTTCCATTGAGTATCTGCGCAACTTATTGTCATAAACATGTCCGGCGCACCTAGTGTTCTAATTTTTGCCAAAAGGTTCCACAATTCATTTTTCCAATACGCTGCTGTCCCTCTTACAGTCTTCATGAACTGATAAGATGGAATTCTGTCGTGTTGCTTGTCTTCGCTTGCTTGTTCTTGCACGTCAGATGCAGTTACCGCAGTTAGCTTCGACTCCTGTTGTCGCTTCACAAGTTTTCTCATTCTGCAGTATATGCCTACTAGTTGTTTCGATACAGCAAACTCATAGTGGTTCACACTGTTAAATATGTATGCTATGTCGTTTCTGCAAACTGGGTTTTTGTGTAACAGCTTAAATTTGTAATACTGAAGTAAGGTTATTCTAATCTTGCGATTGTAATTATAGTAGTTTCTTCCTGTTGGAAACTGCCACGGAAAGCTTAATGGTTCAGCAAACAGTTCATCATTATAGCTGACTGGATTAGCGCTAGCCCTTGGAAATGAAAATTCCAAATCCTCATTGTCTATGGCTGCAACTCCTATCTCTTCTGCGGTTTCCAGTTCCATGAGATCCTGTTCAATCGTTGTATCACTCTGAACTCCTTTTGTACTAGTTGATGTAGACAATTCTTCGTCACTGCTGCTCCAACCGTATCCATCTGCGATACTGGGCACAGTCTTTGTTCTATCATTGTTACTATTGCAGCTCCTGCTGAAATTTGTGTTTCTGCTGCTGCTCTTTTCGTAATTGCTACTTCTTGCGATGTAGTTTCTTTTTGAAAAATTTAGGTCAATTTGTATGTCTTTGTAGAGCGGATTGTTCAATTTTAGATAGTTTAAAGCGATAAGGATATTTGTTTGCGATACAAAGTTTTCCATTTTGCCACTGCAGCACCAGATTGGTTGGCAGTTAGGATTCATCGGAAGACTAGCAATAGTTCTGCTTACTTCATGCGGAAAATGTACTACAAGTCCTTTCTGTGCTAACTGACCTCCCTTGGGTAAAGAAATTAACGTAATGTAGGAATGTATTTGAGACACGAACCTTTTCTCGACTATATTCAGGTTGGCAAGCGCATTCGGTATTGTCTCTATATCTATATTGTTGCAGTAACAATTTGATGGACATGAATTATTTTTCAGGATCCTCCAACATGTGCAACACACAGTTTCGAGTGCAATGTCTAGTTCTCCAATTGTGGTGTTTGAAAAAGTTACCTTCCGTCTCTGTTCTCTAAACAAAAGTCTGCAACAACAACCACACATATAGAGATTACTGTCTGCGATTTCCTGCATTAACTTAATTGAAAATACTTCCTCATTTCTTCGTCTTCGGCATGGACGTTCCACGGAATCCTTAAGTATGTCCACTCTACTTATATATTCATCGTGCACTTCCTCCGCTACTTCACTGACTATTTCTGTGACACTCCTTTCTCTTTGGATTTTCCTTGCTGTATAGCTTTTATGCACAGCTTCTACCACTTCTTCAATTATAGTCTTAACTGTGTCAGAGCTAACTGCGTTACTTCTATTTCCGTTTCCTTGCTTCTGTTCCATTGCACCTTTTATGGTAAGAATATTCTCTGCATTTTCTCTGGAATTAGAAACGCTTACATTTCCTTGTTCATTCAGGCTTCTTCTGGCTGGTAATCTTGCCGCTTGCACTTCAATCTCTACATTTGTTCTTTCTTTAACAGCTTGCTGTCTCCGGAACTGCAGTGACAATATGTCAGCGTTTGAGTTTGTGTTAGCCTGCTCAGTAGCAATAAATCTATAAGTCGTAATGTTGTACTGTGTTTCTATGTTTTGCCCATATCTACAGTTCAATTCGTTCACTAGAGCTGAAATGTTGTGCGTTTCTAATATGTAAGCTACGTTTCTAACGTTTTCATGTGAATCAAACATGAAATATGTTTGATTACCTTTCCATACTGCTAAAGTGAAGGCTCCAATAGTCAGCAGCAGATAAGAACTATTTTCTAGACTAATCTTCAGTGCATCTTCAAAAAGAGTCATGCCAAAATCAATACTTGATGCACTCATGAAATTAGACATGAAACCAAAATATTCTTCTAGTACTTCTTGCCGAATATAAATATTAGAATTAATACTAAAGTCTGACCAAAAAATGTAGAAAGCGAAATTGTTTGCTTTATATCTCGTAAACGCTTCAAGATAACTGCCATAAATTATATATTTTCTGAACCGGAATGATGAGATCTTTCTTCTCGTGAAAAGTTTTTTGAAATTCCCGTGCGATTTCAAAGGGTGCCGCTTTTATATGTCCAGAAGGATTGGTAAATGCTACACCCACGATTTTTTTCAGGAAAATTTTCCCCTTGCCCGAATGTCCTACACACCAAATTTCAGCTTTTTTGGTTGAAACTTGCGTGAGTGATTACATTTTTTAGATTTTCAAAATCCTTTGATCTTTGCCGCTTTTTCGACTTTGACTGGTTGTTACTCGCCACTCGCTCAACGAAAAAATTTTTTGATTGGATTTTCAGGACCGCCTGGGTGTCCGCTTTCATCTGATATACGTGGTATTTCAAAATTTGAAAGTCGATTTTTTCGAAAAATACCACTTTTTGACCCAAAATTCCGGCAAAGCGAATCCACCAAAAGTGAATAAAAATAACATAATCATAAAGTTCATTATGAGCTGAATCCAACAATATAAAGTTTTAGTGGGTACGACGTATATTGCGCCAGCAATGAATTTTTAAACATTTCCCTTATTTCAAGCTGGTTTTTGGCTTCCTTTGATGTTGCCGCCTAGATTTACCTGAACCAGCGTAAACTAGCAAAAACCAGCTGAAATAAGGAAAATGTTTAAAAATTCATTGCTGGCGCAATATAAGTCGTAGCCACGAAAACTTTATATCGTTGGATTCAGCTCATAATGAACTTTACGATTATGTTATTTTTATTCACTTTTGCTGGATTCGATTTGCCGAAATTTTGGGTCAAAAAGTGGTATTTTTCGAAAAAATCGACTTTCAAATTTTGAAATACCACGTATATCAGATGAAAGCGGACACCCAGGCGGTCCTGAAAATCCAATCAAAAAATTTTTTTCGTTGAGCGAGTGGCGAGTAACAACCAGTCAAAGTCGAAAAAGCGGCAAAGATCAAAGGATTTTGAAAATCTAAAAAATGTAATCACTCACGCAAGTTTCAACCAAAAAAGCTGAAATTTGGTGTGTAGGACATTCGGGCAAGGGGAAAATTTTCCTGAAAAAATCGTGGGTGTAGCATTTACCAATCCTTCTGGGCATATAAAAGCGGCACCCTTTGAAATCGCACGGGAAATTTCAAAAAAATTTTTTCACGAGAAGAAAGATCTCATCATTCCGGTTCAGAAAATACATAATTTATGGCAGTTATCTTGAAGCGTTTACGAGATATAAAGCAAACAATTTCGCTTTCTACATTTTTTGGTCAGACTTTAGTTATAATTGGTATCTCATTATGTCTTAAGCAGGGAAATGTCAGCTGATTCCTTTTCTTCATGAGGTCAACGTATGCAACATGGCCTGCATTTACAATTTCATCTATGTGTTCCTGAGTCTTTAAAACACACCTGTTAATGTCGTAAAACATTAAAGCACAATAAGCAATTATAGTTAGTGTTGGAAAATAAGAAAATTTTTCGGGCCGGGCCGGCCCGCGGGCCGATGTGGTCCTACGGGCCGGGCCGCAGGCCGGCCGGCCCGGCCCGCAGCCCACGGCCCGCCACCGGCCCGCGGGCCGGCCCGGCCCGAAAAATTTTCTTATTTTCCAACCTAACTGGTGGCGGGCCGTAGGCCGGCCCTGGGCCGTAAATTTATACGGGCCGCACGGCCCGAATTCGCCAAAAACGTTTCCAACTGTTACGAATTTATTTCAATTTGTTTTACAGCTAATTTCAACTTATTTTACGGTTATTTTCATGTCGTCCATGTTTCTCAAAACAATAAATAACAAGTGGCCACTGGTCAGCCGATTACGTATATATTTGATAAATATTACACTGTTATTCAGAATTCCACACATTATCCATATACAAATCCAGCTGTCACTCCTACTCCACTCTAACCCTTATGTTACGATTCCGATTCCACTATTTTTCACAAATGCTGTCCTAGTTTTCTGAAGCTTTCCACCGCCTCAAACAAAATCTCTCTTGTGTTAAGTTTGTCCACTTTGTTGATTTTGACATAAAAGTCTAATTTACATGATCAAATAGCGGGGAATGAAGAAAACCATTTTTTTATTTAGTTTCAGTCTAAAACCAAGGTTTTGGATGCTGGATACGTTTCAAATTAGAAATCACAATCGCAAGCAAGAGCACTGCGGCTTACGATACCGATACCCCCTCACATCAATACCATTGGGCTACCTAATACCTATAACCTAATTAAGTGAATGTTTTCATTCCAATTGCTTTGCATGCAACAACTGTTCACATATACAAAGCTTCTTCTCTTTTCTCATAGACGTAACTTAAAAAGGATTAGGTATATCCAATAAGTAGCCAGCCACCATAACAAACAACCTTAAATCCGTAGTTACCGGTACAGCTGAATTCTAACTTCCATTATGGGTAATTAATAATCTTAAAGCAAGGCCATTGAAAATTCTAAATGAAATTTTGCTTGTAGACTTGAAATTACATCGAAATTTATTGAAAAATTGCCATTTAACAACCAAAAATAGCGGCCCGGCCAGTGGGCCGGCGGGCTGACCTATTTGTAATCTTTGTGAGCTGGGGCGCGGCCGGGCCGTCGTCATGACAAATCCGGCCGGGCCCAGGCAAAAAGCCTAGCCGGCCCGGCCAACGCGGCCCGGCCCGAGCCCGCGGCCTGCCACCGGCCCGCGTCACAACTCTAATTATAGTACACTGGTTCTGGGCTTCTGCTGCCAAAACTGAACAGCTTTGCGATATTGTGCCCTTAACAACTTTAATCATCTTCAACTAACTAGCACAGAAGTCAGCATTAATAAGCAACACAATGTTAAACAACCAGTCTTCAACTGATCTATCTAATTACCTGAGCTACACTCTTGTGCAAACTGGTTTTTTCAATCTGAATCAAAGGCCTACGTTTCTGGAAACAGGTTTCTATTTTCAAGACAGACTGTATTATAAAATCAGCCCGTTTGTTTACATTAGAAAATATGTGTACTAAAGATATACAGCCTATCCTTAACTGTGTCCTACACGCTTTCATGCCTTAACTATTATTCTGCGTGTGGAATATGCTAAAGTTGCCCCCCGAGCAACTTTAAGAGACCTGCTGCGCTGAGGCGCAGCAGGAATAAGCGAAAAACTAAGTCCAAAGTCGAACCCAACATTCGCCGGTCCTTCTCTTACCTGTGAATTTTATCTGTTATATTTCGTTGTTAAGTCTCTAGGAAACAGAAAAGACATGGGCAAGATTTCTTTGACTTTTGGTATAGCAACGTCAGAAATTAAGAAAAATTATTTAAAGTGTTTTGGAAAGTCAAACTTCTCAAATCTTGCACATAAAGGCTTTGGGGACGGAGTAGATACTCCTTGTGTACTATAGACTTAAAATTTGTAACTGAAACTAAGCATTTTGCTAGTCACACTTTCTTCTTTTCTTTAACAAATCGTTTTAGATGTCTTTCATTTGTGTGCCGATGGCCGGGTGGTTAGAGCTCTCGACAGTTGTGGGTTCAATTCCCACCGTTGCCAAAAACTTTTGCTAGCAAACACCTACAGCCCTACAAAAGGCGCGAGATGGTTTTGAATGAAGCATTCATAAAATTCAGTAATTTTAATTTGGCCTGTCGAATCCCAACAGCGACCAAAACTTTTCTAAAGGAAAAGTTTGACCGCTGGTGGGATAGAAACGATGCCCTGTCGACCCTGAATCGAGTGCTCTACCACTGAGCCAACGAGGCATCTTTCGATGCCTGTCTGCAAAACATGGCTAGACCAGTGGGTAGAAAAATACCGTTGGAAAAACGATACGTGGAAAACCCATGAAAACTGGTTTCAGTTTTTTGTCAACTATTTCCATGGCCCCCCATGCCTGATTTGCAGCTTGAATTCCCCCCCATAGGGTGCTAAAACTGGTTTCAGTTTTTTGTCAAATATTTTCAAGGCCCCCCATGCCTGATTTGCAGCTCCGCGGCAATAGTTCTGCCTCCAGGCAGAACAATTAGAAAAAAGATACTAACAGTAACATCGTCAGACCTCGAGAGGAATTAGTGACAAAAATAGATTCCAGTGGGGTTCCTTTAACTAACTAACGTAACTTTGAACCATTATTACTCAACCATTACTTGGAGTTAAGAAGCCATTTTTATATCAAAATGCAGCTTAACATTAGCTCTTTCTAATGAGTACAACGAAACTAACTTTAGTTCTTGGAAATTATTTTCCTGCATTTTCGAAGTAATTTAATTTTCCAGATTTTTTGCAGACTAAAGTAAATTTTTTCGTGAGGCATCGGCCACATCATTCGATTCCACTATCGAATTCTGGGGATCCTTTTCTAGTTATCATGGAACCGCTAAAGAAATTATATCGTTATAAAGAAATTAGCTAAAATGTATGCGCAACCTGGATTTTTACCTACGTTTGCAAACTTTGGCAAGCGACCACTTTAGCTAGAAAGCAGCAATCGGGACAACTTAAAAAGGGTCCCTGGGTATTTTAGTGCAAAACACGTCCAGTAAGTGGCAAACATCTAGCTTGCACAGTAAATGCAATTTGGTCATGTTTTTGCAAAAACTACATTTTCGGTGATAGCAGCGAACGAGGTAGCAGTTAGAAGATTATAATGTCAAGGATAATCGGCCTTGGCGAGATCTTCAAATTGACACCCGTAGTTTAATTTTATGGCTTGCGTAGCTCAAGAAATAGCGGATTATTTGATTTCTGCAAAAATGACAAGTTTTCAACGCCAAATTAGGAAAATCGACTATATCTCACGATAGCGAAAAGCTAGAAAGGTACTTCACAAAGCAAAAATGTAGAGCTCGACAAAATCTTTCTAATGAACATAATCATAGCTGTACAGCAACTACCTAACTGTCAAAAATTGACAAAAATCACCCTGAACGGAGACGTCGAATTTTTGAAGCGAGATTGCGCGGAGGGTATTAAAATGCTAAAAGAACTTATTTTGGAAAGTTTCATCAAATTTCATCTTGATTTGAACCGTCAATCAACAATATGTGCCCAAAAGGAATCTCCACCTTAAGTGGGTGTTCCCTTAAGCGCGACAATACGGTAGTTCTTTTCTCTTGCAATGTCAGCGGGACCCTGTCCGCTTTTATTCTTCTCAGGGCGACTAAAAATCGTCCCTGGGTATATTTGTGCAGAACACATTTGTTCAGTAGCAGCCCTCCAGCTTGCATGGTGAATCCTTCACAATCTTTGGAAAACAATTGGTCGTGTTTTTGCAAAAACTACATTTTTTATGATAGCAGCCTACAGGATAGCAGTCGGAAGACGATCATGCGTCGAATAATCTGTTCCTCTGAGACCTTACCTCCTCCTCCAATAATACCTTCAGATCGACGCCCTTAGTTTAATTTTACGGCTTGCGTAGTTCAAGAAATGTTGGATTATTTGATTTCTGCAAAAATGACAAGTTTTCGACACCAAAACAAGAAAACCGGCTATATCTCATGGTAGAGAAAAGCTAGAAACTTGCTTTAAAAAGCAAAAATGTGAAGCTCAATGAGATCTTTCGAATGAATATAGTCATAACTGTATAGCAGATGCCATACGTTCACGAACTGGGAAAAACCACTCTGACCGGAAATCTCGAATTTTGAATCGGGATTGCGCGGAGGATGTTAGAACGCTAAAAGAACTTATTTCGGAAAGTTTCATCAAATTTCATCTTGATTTACGCCGCCAAATAACAATATGTACCCAAAAGGAATCACCACCTTAAGAGAACATGTTCACTTAAGAGAACATGTTCTCATAAGTGGGTGTTCCCTTAAGCGCGAGAATACGGTAGTTCTTTTCTCTTGCAATGTCAGCGGGACTCTGTCCGTTTTTATTCTTCTTAGTTGGATCGGCGCCAAATTCCAGTAGTTTCTGCAGGCTAAGTTGTACACTTATAATATCAAAGAAGACATTATGTCGGCGAATGTAATGCAATACAGTGTCACCTTCCTCGGTTGCAGCATTAGGATTCGCACCTCGTTTAAGAAGTAGAGTCAGCATATCTATTGCGTTCTTGTCGATTGTAGTTGCTTTGAGGCCAATTGCATGCAACGGCGTTTCTCCACAAGTTGTTTTTGCATTAACATCTGCTCCATTTTTCAGTAATAAGTGTGCTATCACCAACGTGGGCGGGTAGATTCCCGTTCCGCAAATCAAGTACAGAAATGTTTCCCCATTTTTGTTTTTGGAATTGATATCAATAAGAGACAGCATGCCTTGCATTGCTTTGATCACTGCAGTTACTTCCATCGATTCGAAATTTTCTCTGCAGAGATCATGCAAAGGAAGATCTCCGTCTTTATTCTTAGCTCTACAGTCTGCGCCACGTATCAGCAAATCAGAGATTCCTTTTATGTTGTAATAGCTTCGGTGAATCCCCGAAATACATGATGCTGTACCGAGATGATTTGCAGAAAAATTAATTGCAGCTGCAGCATTTCGCATGAGATTTAGTTCTTGGCAAGTTGCCGTATTCTTATCTTTCCATACAAGGGCAATTAAAGGAGGATCACCATCTTTGCGCCTTCCTCTACTGTCAGCACTTGAAAGTAAGTCATCGATTGCTGATTTGTTTCCGTTGTTCAGTTTCCATCTACACATGTGGTGCAGAAGAGTGTCACCATCATCAGTGGTAGTACTAATGTCTGCAGAAGCATCCAGAAGGGTCAAAAATATGTGGTATTCGATCTCATCGAATGTCCTTTCGCAAAAGTAGCTCAATGCTGTAAATCCAGTTGCATCTGCAAGAGTTGTATCTGCGCCAGCTTCCAGCAGCATTTGGATTATATTTAATGAGATTTCTGTGTCTTTTCTTTCATTCCTACCAGTTTTCTTCTTTGCTTCATTTGTCCCGTAAGCATACTCACAATAGATTTGCAAAGCCGTTTGGCCAGTAGGGCCTAGTGCATTTACATCCGTTACATTCTGTGTGAGAAAGCCCATCAAGTCGGTAAACTCACAGTCGTCTTGGGCGCTCACAAAAATAAAACTGAATACTGCTAAGCTCAGTAGTGAAGTGTCATTGAATATTTGTTGACTCTGGATGTCGTCCTTTCCAGCTGCGTTTAGTAATTTCTGCAAAGAAAACCAAAACTTCGAGGACAGCAGGGGAACAGAGTAGTACCTGTTCGCCTGAGACAATGAGACACAGCGAAAAATGCAAAGAGCTTTCCACAAGCTCAGATTGTTGCCTGTTGCCAATTTAATTATGTCGTCGATGGTCTTCCACCAAGAAATATTGTCACGATACCATTGGCAGAATACATCGTTAGGAATAGAAAATTTACTGTTTATTATTTTCAGTGAATATAGAATGGCTGCCAAAGGAATCCATTCCATCTCCTCAACAGTGCGTTTTATGTCGTTCTGCTCAACAAATCTTTGAATAGTTAGCTTAATCATTTCGCATTTTAGGTCCACGAAGCCCTGGTTAGTGATTACATCGTAAAAAATTTCAACCGCAAAGCATTGCAGTCGCGAATCTATTGACAGGTCCGTGGAATCTAGTAACTGATTAGCTAATCGATGAGCAGCCTCAAACCGTTTCAACGCATCGCTCCACAATCCAATTCCTGAAGTTAAAGTATTTGACTCCAAAGGCAGGGTGGATATTTTCTTTTCTTCACCAGCAGCACTGATCCTATACAGTAGTTTCTGGACCACAAGAAATCCTTTATGAATCTCTGCCAACATACCAGACAATTTGTTCCTAAAATGTCAAGAAAACTGATATAATGTTCAAAAAGAAAAGTAATAAAAGGTGCAGTATAAATATAAACGGCTAAAAAAATTCTGAGTGTCCACAGAACACAATGAAAAGCATACGTATACGTATAACTTATATAACTTTTTTAACGTATAACTTATTACAAGAATAAAGATGCTCCGATGGAGCATGAAAAATGCAATATGGGTGACACTGGGTTTTAAGCGGGCAGAGGACTAGGTTTTAAAACGTTAATATTGGAGGGGCAGGTTGTAAATGCCAGGAGGACTAGGTTAATAGTAGGCATGGGCAAGGGTAGTCCTGTACCCGACGGGTACCCTGGTACCCGAAAATTTTTGTGTACCAGGGTCCTGCTTCGGGTACCCGATATCCAGTTAAAACGGATTTGACTGGATAAAGCAGAGTGAAAATTGTTGGCTCGGATTCAATTCCGTGGATTCGCCGGAATTAAATGCTGCTCCTGGCATTGCACCTGACTCCTCCTATGCTCATCCTGGCATTTTAACCTGCCCCCCCATACTAACGTTTTAAAACCTAGTCCTCTATCCGCTTAAAATCCAGTGTCACCCATATTGCATTTGTCATGCTCCATCGGAGCATTTTTATTCTTGTCCTATTTCATTTTCAAGGTTCTCAGTAAAACTTAAGCAAAAATGTTAAAGCTTTATGAAGAAACTTTAAAAATTCCCCCAATAATTATATACGCAATAGTCAACCAAGCCATATGTAGCGCAAATGTGATTCTCCAATTGGGCTACCCGACAAGTAATTGTCGGAGGATCTGTTGCTCAATAGATAACGGACCTGGCTATCAGGAACCAGGACGGGAAAGCCTCGCCAAACTATAAAGTTATTCAAATACAGATAATAATCCTACCTGCCTAGTCTAACAACTAACCCTAACCTACCAAAATAACAAGGCCGTAAGATAAGTGATTTAATAAACGTACGTACAGACAGTGGGCGTAAGCCCTGACAGACAGTCAATCCCAGACAAACAATACACACACACAACAATACAAACAAACCTTAGGGTTGAATGAACCCAGTACAGTGTACACCCCAGGGGGAGACAGCGTAGGTGTTGAGGAAACACCGGAGCGTAGGAGAAAACCCAAACGAAAGAGATGTTAATCGGGCGACCGACGAGCGATTATAACCGACTGGAGTTGGGAAAGAAACTAACACAACTGATGTGTTGGGGAGTTTTCAAGGGAGACCCCCAAAGTAGGCGGGGCTTAGAAAACCCACCCCCCAACCAGCAGTTGACACGCACAAACCACGCCCCAAGTTTGATCACCTACCCAATAGTTACACCCCACCTAACAACACCTCCCCGACCAACAAATAGAATGATGACAATAGCTAAAGCCAAGCAGTAGCTAAGGCCGAAAAAATACTATCTCTACATCTCCCCAGGGCTCTCATGACGAGCTCCTGCGAGGACACCATGTAAATGGGACACTGCACTTTCCTACGTAACAATAAAAAATCAGTAGAAAAATACAAAATACAAGTATATAAAGGGAATAACACATACTAATACGGAGATTAGTAACAGTACAAAATAAGATTCCAGAAATAGAACCTGTAAGAGGTTTAGAAAAGATATAAAATTACAAAGAGAGTAAATACGAACAACCAGAGAAATACTTAAGGGGCCAAGAGAGAAGGAATTCTCTCCTTTGGTGGATGTGATCAAACGGTAGTGGTAAAGTAATTTACCTTAAAGATGGTATGGTAAGCATACCAAAAAGTAAGTTGGAGTAAACCAGAAGGTCCGGAGTATCCTTTCCATTCCACTGGTTTACGGAACATGGGGAGTAGAAAGAAAAAATTAAGAAAAGAAAAATATAAAGAATTTAGACCACTAATACCGTTAGGGACCTGTCCTAATGGGAAAAAATACCAAACCCAATCCCATAGGTATTTACTAACTCTTTATAGATGAATTTGAAATAATTTCGACCAAGGTACAAGCCAAACGCTTGACCATAGAAAACAACAGACCAATATATATAAGGCAACTAATGTAATGCAGATGCAAACAAAATACTCTAACCTATACATACTATTACAAAAAGACTAATGTAGTAAGCTTCCAAATATTATGCAAACAGTAGAAATATGGTGGCATAAGGCCAATACAAAGCTTACAGGAAAAACACATACATTCAACCATTCATACAAAACAGACAGACAATTGTAAGTAGAACAAGTATCCCCTAAAAGGGGGAATAATTCCGCCGTTGTGCGTAAACATAATTGGCATGTGTCAGACGACTTTACAGTTTTAACTCTGCATCTGTACAATAGGCGTAACGGACACTTTTTTCGGGCCCCCCTCTGGAGGACTCCTCCCCATGATCTTAAAACCTCATTTTGCAGTGAAAATTCCTGGATTACCCATAATTAGAATTCCTGTTATCTGACTATCCATCCTCCAGGATTAGAGAATTCGATGAAACCAAGAGTCTACAAAGGATGAGTGAGTGAGACACTCGGCCATCCTTAGTGTTTTAACTTTTTTCAGAAACAGGAAGTCAGAAACAGCCGGCCGGCCGGTTTTCTGAACCAGACAAATACGCGATATTATCTGTAAATACATAAGCAGGACATTTTTTACAAACTTGTAAGTGCAGTTGGGGCCCCCCTTGAACTCAGAAGGTGTCCGCTTATACACGTAAATTTGGCAAATGGTAGACGATTAGCTAGTCAGATGATTTTAGTCCAAACGCACATAAACATATGGTTAACAACGGTAAGTGGTATATGCCCCCCGAGATTTCTACCCTAGTGTGCCGAGCGTATTGCAGGCTTAAAACACTAAGGACGGGCGAGTGTCTCACTCATCCTTTATAGACTCTTGGTTTCATCGAGTTTGGATAAAACATTTGGTAGATCGGTGGATGAAACAGT
Source organism: Trissonchulus latispiculum (assembly GCA_030248195.1). Lineage (NCBI taxonomy): Eukaryota > Metazoa > Nematoda > Enoplea > Enoplida > Ironidae > Trissonchulus > Trissonchulus latispiculum. The sequence continues at coordinate 22,735 of JASAND010025484.1, forward strand.
AGTAAAAATATAGATAAACAAAATGAGTAAATGTAACTGTTTCAAGAATTTTCTACACTTAAAAATATCGACTAGAGAATAGAATAAAAAGTAACTTCTTATCCGGTGACATGGTCCATTTAACTAGAACCAAGAGTTTATAATACCATAAATGGTATTATACAGTCTTGCTAGAACTGACTCGATGATACAACTATGATACAACGGTTTTAACTCTGATGCACAGCTTAGTTTCTTTTTCTTTGTACTTCGCAAATGCTTATGACCTTTGGAACGTTTGTTTCTGCTGCAGTCTACATGTATGTTTGTAATAAGCATCATTGAGTTTAGTCCACATTACACTACTTATACTAGTGTTCAAGTTTGATCACTGCGTAAGAAAAAGTTTGGGATAACGCTAGTCGCCGTGAGAGTTATTGAGGCTGTATTAGTTAGTCAGGTTGTGACCAATAAAGTTCGGCAGTTCGGATGAAGGACCGATTTTCCGCTGCGTTGCCGTATCCTGTAACGTGTGAAGAAACTGGCATCTCATAGCCTCAGAAACCACTCAGTGCCACTGCAAAAAAAGTAGTAGGGCTGGAGAAAACCTCTGGATTTGAAGACTTTCAGAACCTAATCCATTAAATGGCAGGATTAGCTTACATAAAAATTGAACAAGTTCATACAACACTGCTGCCGCTTAGAAATTTAAACCTGCTTGCTCCCGGCTGGTAACCCGAAATATACAATTTGCTTGCTCAGCTAATTTGCATAACCAGAGCTCCGTTTCTAGTTTAATGTAAATCCGAAACTGCCAAGGGGGGACCCAAATAAAATCTTTTGCCGAGTTTAAAAAGCAATTTCTTCAGCCAAACATATAAAAAGTTAAACGTGAGTAACTGAAGCTTAACTAAAAAGGACTCACAATCAACTTAAAAATTATACCGCACAAGATTCCACTTATTCCAACAAATTTTTTGACAGCACACCCCCCATCCAAAAAAGCTTACGCTACTAGGATTACGTGCTAAATGATAGTAGAAGAGACCATCAGTCCAAACGAATAGTAATTGCACGTTGAATTTGGGTCGAACCCATTACGGTGATATCCGCCTCCGGCGCATGCACATAAAAATATGTACACGTATTGAATACACGCAAACAATTAAAGCCAAATGATTAAAGAACCATTACCAATCAAAAAGGAAAAACCAGGACCAAACAAATACAATTGAAAAATACGTTCATATTCAACAGCAATACGCAATTGAAACAGCGTATA
>JASAND010025485.1:0-14716 GCA_030248195.1 Trissonchulus latispiculum
AGCTTCAGGAACATACCAAACTCGACACGTACAATTTTTTGCGCACATAATCTGCGCAGGATCTGCGCAGGAATCTGCGCAGGAATCTGCGCAGCTTCTGCGCAGCCTTGTTTTACACGGTCATTCTACCATTTTCACTCATATTATAGGGGTCGCTACCGCGATCCCTATGATTATAAACGTGCTCAAAAAGTAAGTTTTAGTACCATAACAGACGATGTTTGAGCAAAAAAATCCGGCAAACCGTGAATTTTTGAAAATTTTGGCAAAAAATCCTAAAATTTTGGCAATTTCTAGGAACCCTAGGGTGAGTGGGGAAAGTCCAAAACATTGGGGGTGGGGGCGAGTGAGGGGCGCCCCGCCCCCGCCCCCCCCCTTCCTCTACGAAAGGAAACCCAGCTATGTATTTACGTACCCAAACGTCCAAGGAATTTTTTGGGAAGGGAACGGAATGCAGAGTATACCATACGTATGCTAAAAACAGCGCTATTCCGGGAAAAAACGATTATCGACTTAAGGGGGGGGGTCCACTTTAGGGTCATTTTTTTGACCATCTCCGATTTTTCTCATTTTCACTTATTTTATTGTCCAAGTGGGATATTTTAACGAGTTTATTAAATTTAAGTTGGATCTCTTACGGTTGTTTAGAAAATTCACCTGAAAGTAGAGGTATGCATATGATAAACATAGGAAATCGAAAAAGTGTCGATTATAATTCTGCGCCAAAAAAATCTCGAAACTGGTGTAAGATACCGGGTAACATTTGGTATCGATTGAAACCTCTGAACAGATACAGTGTCACTGTGGAATTAGAATTTTGAATTAGGCCTTCAAAAAATTTTAATGAATTTTTGAAGTTAGCGAAGTGCCGAAAATCGCTAAAATCTGTCGTTTTTGGTGACCAAAAATGGGGGTCACTAAGTTTGACTGCATATTATAAAAACTAGAAGTCCTAACTAAAAATTCTAATTCCACAGTGACACAGTATATGGATAAAGCTTTCGAACGATACCCAATGTTACTTCGAATCTTTTGCCAGTGTCGAAATTTTTTGGCGCAGAAATTAGTTTTTTCTGCAAAATTGCGAAAATTGCTGTTTTTTCGAAAGAAAGGCATTTCACGACCAAGCTATATTGCGAAATTGCATTTTTTACATTTCAGCATATTTATTCATGCCTTAGAATCAATTTGTTGCATGAATTATGTCGACAGCTGTGTCCAGTACTTCTCAGTGCGCCAATGGGGAACCTCAGATCCCGAAATTCACAAAACAGCGATTTTTCAAAATTTTAAAAATATGGCATATTATATATCAATCGAAAGCTCTCACTGCAGGGATGAATTCTTCTCATAGAACTATGGCTCGGAAATGCTTCTATTTTAAGTTAAGCGCTCTGAAATATTTCATTACATTGGGGGGAACAGGGGCCTTGTTTCATCGGAAAATCATTTAAGGAAGCTTCTGATCATGCTTATCTGGCTTGAATCTGTTCGAAAATGTTTTTATTAATTGTTTTTAAATGTGCATAACAAAATAAGCTAAATATATGAAGTTGATTTGCGCAAGCTTGCTTCAGTTGTCTGCAGCACCCTCATTTTCGCTGATATTCAAATTGTACTCAATGAATGGCTCATAACTTACGGATAACTGAACGAAACAACTCAAAATTTAAACTTGAAATGTACTACATATATGGCTAGATTATGTGTAAAAATGAGCGAAATCGGTGGACTAAAAAATTTTCACGATGGACCCCCCCCCCCTTAAGCCTATAACTTTCGCAAATGTTGTCCAATCTGGAAGCGCTTTTGCAAGTAAGTGCCCGGCACTGCCCTCTATCGATTCAGGTATTAAAATCTTCCTTAGCACCACATATTGTCAGATTAATAAAAAATCGGTGGTTTTCACCCGACAAAATGGTAGAAAATGGCTTGTGGTATAAAAATCACTCCAAAATATTGGCGCTGGAGTAGATTTGATGCTTCCAGGTGAACGAGCGCATCAAATTTAGTATATTTAGCTAAAAAGCAAAGTTAAAATAAATTGGTAACGATTTTTATAGATTTGAAAAGGTCAACAATTGTGCAGCATCAACCAATCAGCTTTCATAAGCAAAATAGCCATTTAGAAAAATATTGAAAATGGTTATTTTTAACTAATTTAAAAGTTTTAAGGCTGATTCGATGCTTTTTAAGCGTTCTTAATGCATTAAAACCCCCATATTGCTTCATAAACATATATATATATATATATATATATATATTTGGCTGGGTTCAGGCCATTTATTATTTTCCCCGAACAGCGGTGAAATTTTGGTGGTAAAAAATGGCCAGCTGCTGGAGCCCCACTGCAGTAGGGGATATGGTGTCTTGTGTGTTAATACTTGGGGCCAATACAAACCAAATCCAAAGTACTGGAGCCAGAAGTCTCTCCATGCTAGCAAGAGAAGTTTGGAAATTCCGGTATGACCCTTAGTTTTGGCCAGTGGTTTTGGGAGGTCAACTCTGAAAACATACTGAAAACTTTCTATTTAGCCCAGGAATCTCATACTTACAGTATGTGGATGGATACATAGGGTGGAGCTATATTATCACACATTAGTTGCACTGACAGGATCTACCAGGGCTTCCAGGGCGGTACCGTTTTTAAACCTTATTTGGGGGTTTCCCCCTGCTGTGACTATACACTACGTATATACGTATAATGTATGTAAAAGTTCGATTTTACAACAAAAATCGACAGGTTTAGTGGTCACAAGGAAAAATTGAGTAAAAATATTGGGCGAAAGCGGAAAAGTTTTGAAAATTTGGCCTTCTGAGCGAATTCGAATTTTGAGGACAAAATTTGTATCAGTGGGACACCCTCCGCTTTTGGGATTGGGTCATTTATGGGGGCACCTCCTCCCCCCACTAGAATAAACCCAATTACTACGTACGTGGAGGTTTTTTGGGGGGGGGGTGGAGGTGGGGGCACCCCCTCCACTCGTTCCCCTAATATCGTCTTTATTGGTGCTAAAACATATATAATTTTCGAGCACATTTAACACGTTTCCTGCGCAAGGCAAAATTGAAAACTTTCGTCCTGCGCGCACTATGCCACAATTTGCAATTGAGGTCCGATTAATAAACCGACTACATGGACGTGATCACCATCTTTCGGAGATCTTAGATCAGCAATAATATCCCATGACATATATATGTCATGCGCGTATGACACTTCGGATCAAGCGGCATGCGCGCATGACATATATATATGTCATGACTTTTATTGTGGCAATGGATGCAGATGTGGTGTCGAATCATATCTGTCCACTCAGAAACTAATTTGGCCAACCGTGCAAAACGTTAAGCTCTTTTGACCACATCGAAAAACCAAAAACTTGAGCAAGACATTGCATACCCACTTCACACCCAACTCCCCGTGGTAAATATCTTTTGTATTCTAAATTTTAGCCTTATTCCAGCTATATTCTATAGGCTGAATGAGGACTTGCTTTCTGTTTGAGCTTGTTGGATCAGATAAACCAAGCGGAACAGAGTGGGCCATAGGCTCATTATTTGGTCTTATTAGATTTGTTTTCACATATTAAGCTACATCCAGGTGCCACCAAAATGGCCGTAAGCGTTATCTGAGCGACTGTGAGACGAATTTTCATTGTCCGGACTTAGTAGAAGGGGGACAACAGCAAAAGGTGAAAGTTGTGAGTTTGCCCATCTGTACAAATCGGCAGGGATCGTAAATGGAAAAATAAACCTAAGATGGTTTACCACTAATATACTGACGGCCAAAAATTACTTTAAAAACATTTTTTCCATGGGCTGTTCGAAACCTTGGTGTGCTCAAGGATTGACTTAACCCCTTGCAAAATTGTCACAAAATTCGTCCAAAATAGTCGCTCCGGAAATTCCTGGACTCTTAGGTGCTGAAATCCAGCTATATCAAGCAAACACATTACTCACAAAAGTTAATTCAATGGTCAAAATGCCTGTAATAATATCGAGCAGTTCAACCAAAAAGCTAATTTTAGCTGTTTTTAAGATGGGACCCTGTCCTTAATTCTCGGTCCCGTTGCTTGGGAGTAATGGATATGGTTGGCAGAAGTATAGAAATTTGTTTTATCAAGAAAAAATTGGTTTGTTGGGTCTAAATAGGAATTTATAAGTTAGTTTATACCCGACTATCACACAATTTAGCATATATTGAAGCAGACTGTGCTCCGCTTGTGTCATAGATATATGACACAGCTTTCAGTAAAATAAACTTCAACTGTATCTATTTACTATATCCGAGTATGAAATGCACAGCTTCAACCGTTAATTTTCCAGGATTTTTTGAAAAATTTCCAAAATTTGACATCTATATATGTCATGCGCACCCAGCGCTCTTTTTCATATGACATATATATATGTCATGCGCAGGAAACGTGTTAAGCTTGATTATAGCAGTATATGTGGAACACAGGCTATTTTTACTTTATTTTCAGCATTTTTAGCCCATTTTATCCCCCCCACTTATTTTTGCTTAGAAAAACCCATAACCCACGTATACAGTTACACGTAGGGACAAACAACATAACATAAGTATATACGTATACGGTACATTTCACGGAAAGAGAGTCAGTTGGAGAAATTTTAAAAATTGGAGAAATATCGCCAACTAATGGCGATTTTCGCCAAAGTTGAAGTAAAGTCGAAACAGAATTGGCTAAAAGCCATTGTAAAAATATTTTTCCTGAATAATTTCATACTTTTGGCAATATTGGCGAAAAGTCCGGACTGACTGGGCAAATATTCGCCCATTCAGTCCGGACTTTTCGCCAATATTAGCGAAAAAGTATGGAAATTATTCAGAAAAAAGTTTTTACAATGGCTTTTCGCCAATTCTGTTTGGACTTTACTTCAACTTTGGCGAAAATCGCCATTAGTTGTCGATATTTCTCCAATTTTTAAAATTTCTCCAACGGACCCTCTTTCCGTGAAATGAATCGTATATATATATAATACCTGAGCCCATTCCACAATACAGGGGAGACAGTAGACATGATCACAGGATTCGGGAGTTCCAACATCTTGAGAGCCAAACTGATTTAGACAGATGGGACACTGCTCGCCGCCTCCTCCTCCTTCTGAGGAGGGACCAGGAGCGTCGTCTCCTTCCCGTCCTTGCTCCTTTTCCCCATCATCCTTAGGCGCTGAAACATCACTAGCCACTGTTACTACTAGGATGACTGTCAGCGTGAGATTGTCTCTTCCGACGTGTGTCTGTCGGAAGTTGTATCCCCCCAGTATCGCCCCCTCCAGAATTAGGGACTGCCGGCCCGGTCCACCAGACTTCCAAAGTTAACAAAAAAATAGGGTTTCAGAGAAAATTTTGAAAAACTTTTCCGGTTTCGCCGGTAGCCATTTTAAGCTTAAATTTATGAAGTTAAAAATTGTTCAATTTAGCTCAGGAACAAAATTAACTATTTTTAAGCATTTTGAAAAAATTTTCCCTCCTCCAGAAGTCGGTGCCCCCTCCAGACCTGGGGAGCCCCAGACTTCTCCCCTGGCTTTTTCCTACAGGGGGGGTGGGCCCCCCCAGAAATTCGTTCCCCCCCAGACTTGGGTCGCCCCCCCCCAGAATCGCCCCCCCCCCAGGATTCGGGCCTTCCCCCCCCCCAGAACCCCCCCCCACCCTGAAGTGCCCGGAAAAATAGGGTTTTGAGGGTAAATTTTGAAAAATTTTTCCGGCTTCGCCGATTTTACCCATTTTTAAGCATTTTTTAGTCTATTTTAAGCTTAAATTTAAGTTAAAAATAGTCTATTTTTTTAGCTCAGCAGCAAAAAATAGCTATTTTTAGACATTTTTCTAAAAAATTTTCTTCCCCCCAGAAATCCGAGCCCCCCCCCAGACCTGGGGGGGGACTTCCCCCCCCCCCCCCCCCCCAGAAATTTTAGCCTAGGAAAAAGCCAGCTCCCTACAGAAAGTTTGGCCTAGGAAAAAGCCAGGTCGTATGAATTTGATTATATATAAGTGCATGGGACGTTTATGACTTTGCATAAGTGAATAAACGACCCATGCATTCAAGTAAGTGCATGGACCAATCATGCATTTGCGAAAGTGCATGGTTTTTCAATCTTCATGCGACATTATTCCAATTCGAACACAACCTGAATTATGATCAGAGTTAGAACGCTTGGAAATGGAGTTTCTCATCTGAGGCCGGACGGCAATATCATACAAATGAATAATAGCAGGAGCTAAAATATATATATACACATGTATAGCAAGGTTAACAAAAAAATCACCCAAAATTTTAACAAAAAAATCCGTGCGTGGAGGACGAGGTATTAACGTGGTCGAACTATGAATTGCTACATTCTGGCGGTGCAGATGCCTATGGTGGCGTAGGTTTCTGTCTTTCCCTCCATATCGCCGATTCGGTGCTGGACTGGAAGCCTATGTCTAACCGGCTTGCAAGTATCCGTCTTTCTACTAAGCCTCTCAATACCACTATTATCGCGGTCTATGCGCCTACGGAAGCGAGTGACGACGCTGCGAAGGACAATTTCTATCAAGAACTGGACACCCTGATCTCGGCTGTGCCCCGGCGTGACTTCCTGATCATTATGGGCGATTTCAATGCCCAGTTGGGACCGGCAGATAGGGCGGAACGTCGCTACATCGGCAACTTTTCTATTGACCGAAGGACTTCAAACGGCGATCGGCTGGTCAGCACTCTTAGCAGGTTCGAGTTGTTCGTGGCGTCTACGAATTTTCGTCACCGTGAAAAACACCTAACTACGTGGCTATCCCCTTACCGTAGAACTCGCAATCAGATTGACTTTGTCCTAATCAAAAGTCGCTGGAAAGGATCTGCCTTGAACTGTCGTTCTTACTGGGGAACTGAACTGATCATCAGTTGGACCATGCTCTGGTCAAATGTATGATCCGACTTCGGCTAAATCGTCAGCTGAACAATCGTCCTAAATCCTATAAGGTGTCTCAGCTCTATCAGCCAAATGTACAAAACCAGTACTCTGATGAGGTGTCTACTGTCATCAGCGCCTCTCCTCCTACGGATGATGTCGACGAACTGTGGACATCAATAAGGGACTCTATAAAGCTGGTTTCCGATCAGGTGATTGGGGCTTCCAGGCGTGATCGTGAAATCATCCTCCAACCTGATACTCTGGAACTCATTGACGAACGACGACGACGCTTTCCGTTTGGGAGGCGACGTCATTGTCCAGAACTCCGTCACCTAAACCATCAAATCAGAAACCTGATCAGGCGGGACCGCAATGACTACTGGAGCTCAGTTGCGGATGATATAAACAGTTCACTTCATGCTGGACGATGGTACAACGTATTCAAACTAATGAAGAAATTTGATCTCCCCCAGTCTAAGCCAAGCGAAATTCTGTATGATCGCCAGGGCAATCCTACCACATCAAACGTGGACAAACTCAAACGCTGAAAAGAACACTTTGAGGAACAACTTAATGGAGAGCCCCCAGCCAACCCAATGGCCTGTGGTCAGCTCTCAGACGATTTCGTGGTCCAAACTGGGGTACGGCAGGGTGCTCCACTGTCTCCCTTACTCTTCAACTGTCTTGTCGAGTGGGTGATGAGAACTGCGGTTGCTGACGTTGGGGATGGTGTCCTATTTGGTCACGGTCCTATTATTTCGGACCTTGACTATGCAGATGACATAGCAGTCTTGGCAGATTCGGAAGTACATCTTCGCCAATTACTTTTAGCTGTCGTTGCGGCAGCAGCAGGGATTGGCCTGAAGATAAATGCCAGAAAAACTAAGATCCTTTTCAGCCACTGCCCTCCTCCCAATATAGCGATCACTGGGACTATTCTGGAATCTGTGGTCGCCTTTAGATATCTCGGCTCCGAAATCACCCATAATGGCTCTGTCACATCAGAGGTCCGTTATAGAATTGCTAGAGCCCAGGCTGCTTTCGCTGCCTTCGAAGCCAAGCTATGGAGCAAACGCATCTCTCTGACGGTTAAAACTGAAGTTTTTGACGCGGCGGTCATGTCGGTTCTGCTATACGGGTGCGAAACCTGGCCAATAAAAGTCGCCGATCTAAATTTACTGGCTGGTTTAGAGATGCGCTGCCTCCGTCGCATGCTCAGGACTGTCTATACGGATCGAATCACGAATGACGCAATTCGAAATCGGCTGCATCGGCAAACTATTACCAATGTCATCAAACGACGTCGTCTTACGTATTTCGGCCACGTATTGCGTATGCCGGCTGCTCGTTTCCCAAACGGAATACTTGACTTTGCCCCGCCGGCAGACTGGCGTAGGCCGAGGGGAGGTGTGCGCCAAACTTGGCTACGAGTTGTCCAGAAGGACCTCCAGGGACTGTCAAGAACCTATGGTAGACTCTGGCACGACGACTGGATTGGAATCTGCAGAATGATTGCCGCCGACAGAACACAGTGGCGCTTGGTGGTCGATGAAACCTTGGGATGAAGTTGGATACCAGCGATACATCGGACACGATGTTGCTGCCTGAGCAAAAAGAGGCAAAAACTTTAAAAGTGCAATTTCGCCGCTGGAGGATCCAGCAGAGGTGTAATAGTGACTTTTAATAGCCAATTGTACGTCAAAAACCATTCTCTACACGTTAGAATAATAAGTTCTATCAAGTTGCAGCGTTTTTAGCATTTTCAAAAATTGCCTTATGTTTATGTGTTAAACTTTATGAAACCTGTCCATTTGATGCTGCATTTTCAATGGCACATGAGATCTCAAAAAAGCTACCTAGGTCGGATTTTTTGATCATACTAACTAAAAGAGTTGAATTTTACACAGGAAGTGTCAGAATCGCGCTACGACAATTTTTAAGACCTGTGAGGCGTGGGTTTATTTTCCCCCCATTGGGTTTTCCCCCCGCTACTTTTTGCATTATATATATAATATGTTACGTGCAAATTGTGTTCCCGTGCAAATTGTAATTTGCACGGGAAAATCGTGCAAATTACAATTTGCACGATTGTTTTCCGTGCAAATTGCAGTTTGCATGGAAAGTGCCGTGCAAATTGTATATAATATGACATCTTAGGTTATATAGACCGTAAATTTTAATAACTTTGTAAACTTTTTTGTAATTTCGAAACTGCCGGCGGGGATCTGATAAAACGTTTCCTTAAATCTTTCCCGCATAACGTTACAAATCTGCAACGTGGATAAAAATGAAGATAAAGCCCCCTTTCCAAAAAAGCTTTCGCAGCTAGATAGCACTTGACCCATTACAAAGATTCCGCCTCCGGCGGAATAAAAATCTTTGAATGCACAGCTTAAAACTATATTTTTGAGAGGTTCTCATTTTTGGAGTAAAGCCCAGCTAACCAACAACACTTTCGTGAAATTTGTTTATTTCTGGGTTTTTTCTTGAAAATTTACCTGTACCCGTTCACGGCTAGCGTCAGTTTAAACTGACACATATACATTTTCGACTGCCATCTTAAAAATAAGTAATTTATTAAGAAACCATTTGCAGTATACTTATTTTTGTAAACGTATTAGTCAAGTTTTTAGTAAAAAAGTTTTATATCTCAGTATGGTATGATATGGGTTAAATGATGTCCTCTATATATATCCCCAACATTATATATATATATATATATATAGTTGATTTCATTTGATCGATACATTTCATTTGTCGTTATCACTAACTTTTAAGATACCATTTTTTGATATTCCAAAAAAGTTTACAAAGTTTTTTAAAATTATAAGGTCTAAGCTAAGATGTCATTTTACAATGTGCACGGCACTTTCCACGCAAAATGAAATTTGCACGGAAAACAACCGTGCAGATTGTAATCTGCACGATTTCATCATGCAAATTACAATTTGCACGATTTTCCCGTGCAAATTACAATTTGCACGGGAACACAATTTGCACGTAACCGGCCCAACGGCACAACGTAGAGAAGTGCAAATGGGCTTAAAAGAAAGTTCTAAGTACGCCAAGTACGATGGTATATAAAGTTCTCAGCTAGCCCTTATAACAAAAAAGTTCCAGCCAAAACCCGAAAAAGTGGATTTCCCCCCAATGGCTATATAGTCAAAACTGTTCTGGCATGCTTCCAGCAAAAATTTCGGCTGGGTTTTTTCCCGCCCATGGGTTTTTTCCCACATAGGGTTTTTCCCATCGGTTTGCTCGAAAATTTCTCACCAACCGTAAGTGCTAGAAAGACGTCTTATGGCTCATTTTGATGCTCTTCGCAAGGCCTCATGGTAGTTATCGTTAGATTTTAGATTTGTCGCTTAATAAAAGAGTTACAGCTAAAATTCGAAAATTTGGGGGTTTTCCCCGCCGCGCTATATTCACGGAGCCCGACTAAATTTAGAAAAGATTCCGACCGTATTGCCTGTCTTCGTTAGTCGTTTTTACAAATTTTGCAAACGTTGCGACAGTACCGTGTCGCCTGACTGTATTTTGGCCACGGCTGACGTAGGCACGACATCCGCAAAATGGATGCTAGTAAACCTTTATCTTGTGATTTCAGAAACCACAGCCACCATTTAAGGTGCTGGTATCCTTTTGTGCAGTGCTTCTGTGGTGATTTTTCAAAACGCTATAACTTTCACACTTTCTGCTGACATCAGACAGACTGTGGACCAAAAATTTTTGAACATCGATTACTCAAAACTGTAGAATCGGCCAAAATTTCTTCTTGTGCCATGATATGAAGGACATGTGGGCCGAGGGACATTTTTTTGGATTTGGCTCAACAAGTCTCAGTACTCCAGAAAATCCGGCAAATGCGCGATGACACGAAATTTCGCCACTTTCTATTCAGTTTTCTCACAACTGGAGACCTTTTAGCTCAAACCAAGAAAAATGTCCCTCCGCAGTAGGGCGAATATTCATTCAGCCAAAAATCACGCGAATCCATTGGGTAGTTTTTGAGAAAACGACGTTCAAAACAAAATAATCGCAATTTTGCCAAAATGATTTTTCGGCGAAATCTCTAGCTTAAAGCAACGAACTCCAGCGAATAGGTATTGATAAAATGCGCAATTGGACGATGTATCGATTGAGTATAAATAAGACGAAATTGTATATATGTAAGATTTGGCAGTAATCTTGAAAAAACTGGTTTCTTCAAAAATGGCCATTTTTTGACCCCAAAAATCGTTTTTGGCTTATACTGCCTTAACCACTCGAGGTAGCTCAAAAGTTGTAAAAGCAAAAATGTTCATTTTGCCACCCTCTTTCCAGCCATAACAACCAATCCGGTGTAGAGACCATGTACTGAGAGATTAAGGGCAAAAACCAAAACTTTCTTATCTTTACACCTAAAAATCCGGGACTGGTCCCAGAATGTTAAAGAGCACGAAAATAATGTATTTGGAAAGTTTCATCCACTTTCACGAAGAATTGAAGCTTGTAGGGTCGAATTTACACAAAGCGATACCAGCACCTTAAATGACTTAAGAGTGACAGTGGTAGACTTTGCCGAAGAAGAAACGTGTAGAAGAAAAAAGAAAAACAATAGATCAGCCAACTTTTCACTGACTATCCTTTTGGAATCAATTGGGATTTGGGAACATATATATATTCTTCGTCAGGATATACGTATTAGAATGTTATATGTTAGAATTAGTGATGTGCGCTGAACAAATTGCCCGCTCCGGAGCTCCGGCCGGAGCGGGCTGTCGGAGCACCGGAGCTCCGCGGAGCTCCGACTGGTTGTGGAGGTTAAAATTGTAAAAATTTTATTTTAAGCTAAGCAAATCATTTTTGCAATGAAAAGCACGTCTACTCACGTTACTATATAGCGCTTCGCATTCTTATGCTTAGAATCTGATTTTTTGCTATACACATTTGTTCTTTTTGCTAGCCTGTATTTTTGATCTGAAATGAGTTCAGACTTCGACAACTTTTCACGACTTGTGGCTGTTTCATTATGCATTATATATGTTGCGTTTACATAAAAGTCAATGTTAATTCATTGCCGTTCAGTTCTAATGTCCCACTTTTTCAAGATTTGCTAAGTTTAAATTTTTTAGATTAGGACTCCATAAAATTCGTTACTAGAGTTTCGTCAAAAATTAAATTTTTGGATCCATGCTGAATTATTGTAAATTTAAGAAACGTGGACCAGATTTGCTTTTATCCACTGTTTTAACTTTTAAAAAGTATGTATATAATCATTAAATAAATTTGAACAAGGAGAAATTATATAAATGTCTGAAAAAATATTAGAAAAGATGTGTGAGATTAAAGCAAAGAAAACATTTGTAGACATTGAAAGTTTACGCAGAAGAGTATATTTGATCGGAAATGGGAATAATTGATGGATTAATTTATTAATTAATGGCAATTAATTAAATACGTTGTATTGAAACAATTCTTAGAGGTCGTAGCTTAGAACTATACTTAAATTTTCATTTTTATCATCTGGACAATTTGGAAAAAATGTCTCCAGAAAACGAATCATACAGCAGTCTTGAGAAAGTAGAAAAATTATTAAAAATAATACGAGCACTAATCAATTGTTCTTACGCACTGTTCGTGAGACAACAGCAAGAAATCATGAAAACTCTTAAAATATTTTGCTATTTCCAAGTTATGAGCAACCGACAGGCATCAAAGCTTGAAAATGGCTGCTCCGGGTACCCGGAGCTCCGGAGCTCCGGAGCAGAAGCCCGCTCCGGAGCACCGAAAATCGGAGCTCCGCTCCGGAGCACCGAAAATCGGAGCTCCGCTCCGGAGCTCCGGCGCACATCACTAGTTAGAATATATATACAAGTAACAAAAATGCTCCGCACAAAAGGGGATAATATGTGTGTTGGGCCTATGTCTGTCGCTTAAATTCCGGTTGAGAAAGCAAGTATATAAATCCGACACAGCAAGTTTGGGTGGGTGGTTCTATGGCGAAAGTTGTTCAGTTCGATGCGGGTCCTTCATTTGACTCGAAATTTGACCACTTTTGAAAATTTTAATTTTTGACCCAAAATCGCCTTAGCCCCCACCCCACCCCACCACAGGCCTCTACAGCCACTTTAGGTACTCACTTCTATGACAAAAGTTGCTCAGTTCGATGCGTGCTTTCATTTGGTACCAAATTTGATCACTTTTGAAAATTTTAATTTTTGACCACTTGACCCCCTACCCGATTTACCCTTCAAACGGCAAAGTGGAGTCAGTCCAGCAAAATGGGTGGGTCGGACGGCAAAACGGACTCCGGGAATGAGCTGGGCGCACCAGAAAACCCCTATGGACAAAGTTTTGAGAGGCTATGCACAGTCCTATATGGTGTTCTTGGAAGTCGGTACCGACTTGACCCTCCCGACAGCAAAGTGGAACCAGCCCAGCAAAATGGGTGGGTCGGACGGCAAAACGGACACCGGAAATGAGCTGGGCGCACCAGAAAACCCCTATGGACAAAGTTTTGAGAGGCTATGCACAGTCCTATATGGTGTTCTTGGAAGTCGGTACATACCGACTTGACCCTCCCGACAGCAAAGTGGAACCAGCCCAGCAATATGGGTGGGTCCGACGGCAAAACTGCTTACGGGAATCAATTCGCCGTGCCAGAAAACCTTTGTATGAAAGAATTGAGCTTTCTAAGTTGAATACACAGCGAGAAATTTCGATTTTTCATTTTTCGAATTTTCACCATTTTTGACCGGCCACTGTGGTCGCATGGGAAGTGATAGAAACGAGACTTAGCTATTTAGTTAGTTCAATCTAGGGAGTTTCTGAATATAACAAGAAATCGGCTCCAGCTCTTAACGTTCGAGCTGCGCAGCGACCACAAAAATGGTCACTTTTCGCTCTGAGCCGACTTTGCGGCGCCGCTGCGGCGCTGTGGCGCACCTGCGGCGCAAAAAAGTAGCGATTCTTAAATGGCGCATGGGGTACTACCAGACCCTATACCCCTTTAGGTCCGGCCTCCGCTGCAGATTACGTGAAAGAGGCGGAAAGTCAGGACAATACGACCATTAAATAGGAGAAACCGGAAAAAAAACATCGCCGCCATAACCGGTCCGGGGCGCAACTTTTTAACGGAAAGTGATACGGAGCTGAAACTTCGCACACATACTAAACTCGATGTGCTCTACAATTTGCGCATGAAATCTGCGCAGGTCTGCGCAGGATTTTGCGCAGCTTCTGCGCAGCTTATTTTACGGTGTCTCCAGGGACTTTTGACACATATTATAGGGGTCGCTGCCGCGACCCCTATGATATTCGTTCATTCAACAAGTCCCAGCCTTCTGCCTTCTGTCCCAGCCAAGAATCCATTCTGTCGTAGACCGTCCTGAGCCCCAAAGAGCTCCCAAACATTTGTCTGTGTCACAGTCCCGCCCTGCTCCCTAGCCCAGTTTCCTTTGGGGGGGGAGGGTTGGGGGGCATAGGTGTACCTGGGGGGGGGACCCCTCCCCCCAAATGGAAAAGTGCCGACCCCACCCTCAAAATTTTGGAGGCAGACCCCACCCCCAAATTGCCAAATCCCAGACCCCACGTGCCCAAATATGCCAGACCCCACCCTCAAAATTTTGAAAGTTTTGCCTCAAAATTAGTAAAAATTCGAAAGTTTTGCAAAAAATCCAAGTTTTTTCCAACAAATGAGCAAAAATGAAGAAATATTGTTGATTTTTAGTTGGACATAACGCTTTTTTAACAAATTTGCGAATTTTTTCTAAATTTTTGACCAAAAAAATTTTTTACACCCCAAAATTGGATTTTTCCGGAC
>JASAND010025486.1:0-18116 GCA_030248195.1 Trissonchulus latispiculum
ATGTTCCCCGAAACGTTCTCTTAAGGTTCGTCCCGTTTCTCCTATGTACTGAATCCCGCATTTCTTACTAGTGATTAAGTAGATTATATTAGATGTTTCACAGTTGAAATTCACTATTCCGTGGTTCGATTCCCGTTTAGTCCTAAAAGTTTTAGAGCTGAAGTTACCTTTTACACTCGTGCCACCCTCAATATAGTTACAAGTAAGACACCGACGTTTTCCGCATTTTTCTGTAGTAAATGACGTAGGAATTTAAATTTAACCCCCGGAGGTTCCCAGCCTCCACGGCCAATGGCCTAAAGGGCGAGCCATCTATTTAAACGATGCTCGTTGTCCTTTGCTTTGTGCTTTAGTCAGTGCTTTGTGCTTTTGGTCCTTGTCCTCTGTCCTTTAGTGCTTTGTCCTTTAGAGACGGAAGCTTTGTGCTTTGTCACAGTGCTTTGTGCTTTTGTGCTTTAGCACAAAGCACTAGTTAGTTCATGCTCATGCCAAAGCACAAAGGACGATATGCATATACTATCACGTTACTTGTATTATACGTAAATTAGGTATTTTATTCAGCAGAAAAGCATGTTTAATAATAGAATAATTAATATACAGTTACGGTTTAATCAATACCTTGATAACAAAAATATTTTTTCTGGCTAGTAAAGTATTTTTGCGTGTAACACACTTAAGGTGGTGATTCCTTTTGGGCACATATTGTTGGTTGAAGGCTCAAACCAAGATGAAATTGGATGAAACTTTCCAAACGAAGTTCATTTGGTGCTCTAACACCCTCCGCGCAATCACGCTTCAAAATTTTGAGATTTCCGTTCAGGACGGTTTTCGCCGATTTTTGACAATTGAGCAGCAACTGCATAGCTGTGACTATACTCATTGGAAAGATCTCGTTGAGCTCTACATTTTGGCTTTTGGAAGCAATTTTCTAGCTCTTCTCTAGTGTGAGATATAGCCGATTTTCTTATTTTGGCGTTTAAAACTTGTCATTTTTGCAGAAATCAAATAATCCACTATTTCTTGAGCTACGCAAGCCTTAAAATTTAACTAAGGGTGTCGATCTGAAGGTCTCATAGGGGCCGATTATCTGAGGCATGATACTCTTCCAACTGCTATCCCGTGAGCTGCTATCATAAAAATGTAGTTTTTGCAAAAACATGACCAAAATTTTTCCAGCGATTGTAGAGCATTTACTGTGCAAGCTAGAGGGTTGCCACTTACTGGACGTGTTTTACACAAAAATACCCAGGGACCCTTTTTTAGTTGCCCCGATTGCTGCTTTCTAGCTAAAGTGGCCGCTTGCTAAAGTTGGGAAAAGTAGGCAAAATCCAGGTTGCGCAAACATTTCAGCTAATTTCGTCACAACGAAGAGTGATTTTATGATAATTAAAAAAGGGTCCCCAGCTATTTGATGGTAGAATCGAATGATGTAGCCGATGCCTCACGAAAAAATTAACTTTAGTCTGCAAAAAATCTGGAAAATTAAAGTACGTCAAAAATTTACTAAAATAGTTTTCGAAGACTGAAGTTAGTTTCATTGCATTCACTAGAAAGAGAAAATATTAAGCTCCATTTGGATCTAAAAATGGTTTCTTAACTCCAAGTAATGAATGAGTATTAAGGGTTCAAAGTTGATGTCTCCAAAAGGAATCACCACCTTAAAGCAACTAAATTCGCTAAAATAACGTGTGGGAACTACGTAGTCACCTTATTCAGCAAACAGGTAAACTCTTGCTTTATTCTATTACCCGAGCACTACTAAAGCACTAAGGAAAAGTTGAACATTGGTGAACATCTCAAAGCACCTCCAAAAGCACAAAAGCACGAAATGCTATAAATGACCATGAACCGGAAAAGCACAAAATACAAGACCTAGACATCCGGTTACTGGGCATGGACCGGATGTGACCAGATTTTCGGAATGTCTTGGGCCAAGGACCAGTATACTAGAGCATGAATTAATTAAATTCATTCTCTTTTTCTGTTAAATGCATTCTCTTTCTGAATCTGAAGCTTTTTTGATTTGGTATCCGGTAACCGGGTATAGACCGGATATTATGGTCTTACCCGATTCTACTCCTCCGGAGGTTTCTATTGATATATACTTTACTTATATAGACTAACTTTTTAGAAACCTCAAAATATATACTTTATATAGACTAACTTCAAAGGTTAACGGAGGACCAGGACAGGCGCTCACAGTTCGGTTCCCAGATTTTTTGGTCAGACCTTAACGGCCGGCAAAGTGCAAGTTTTAGGCATAGACTAAACTTTTCTCGTAAATCAAATAAAATAAGACTGCTAAAATATTGAAGTTTTTCCACTTTTGCACATATTGTCGACTGATTATATTCTTCGACAGGTCACGCTAGCAGGGATACTATGTTGACTATGTAGACGGGAAATCTTTAGACCAAGCTCTGCTAACGACGTGACAACGGAACAGCCAACGGCCATTGCCCGCACCGGCCAAGGCCCAACACTACGCAACGAGGAACCAATTTTCATACGGACTCATGACAATCTAATCTGCCCCTAACTGATCAATGTTGGCCTACAAATTTTGAACATCTGAATTCTTATGCTTACGAGATTTCCAATTTAAGCTTCCTGAGTTCTGACTAAATCAAACGGAAAGAACTGCCTCATATACTTAGAATATGTCATACCAAATTGCATCAGATATTGGGCCCATGTCAAGATAAAAGTTAGAACCCCCAGAACCCCCATCAGAAAAAAAGGAGGTTCTCAAATTTTTTTCATGCGTTTGCATCCAGGACTTCAGGGCTGTTGCGCGGGGTTTTCGAAAAAATAGGAATAAAAATAGGAATTTTACCATCAAAAAATAGGAATAAATAGGAACTTTTTGGTCAAAAAATAGGAAAAAATAGGAATTTCCAGGCTCAAAACGAAGGCTTAATTTGTCGATTTCAGCAGAAAGCGCAACTACTATGTGTCTTTAAATGAATTTTAAATGTTCTGAAAACATTTAACTCTTATTTTGAATTTAACGAACGGTGGTATCACCATTTTTCGGGATTCGAACCATTTATAATCATTTGAAGCTGAAATATATCAGCGCACGGCAAATCGGAAATCTGGGGCGATACTATTAAAACTTTTTGAGTTCAATCTGGGTTCAACTGGCTTTTTTTAGGGTTTTGAAAGTGGGGGGGGGTTCGCCCCCCCCCCCAGGGACGGGGAAGTGGGGGGGAGGCTTCCGGAAAGTGAGTGGGGGCTTCCGAAAAGTGGGGGCAAGCCCAAGGTACAAATATACCTAAATTTTTAGCCAAACATTCGCATTTTAAGGTAAAAACGCAAAAAATCGCTGTTTTTAAGCTTAAAATGAACTAATAAGGCCATAAACTAGCTAAAAATTGAGAAAATTTTTGAAAATTTGACCTCAAAAACCTAAAACCTAATTTTTCGACACTTTTGGTCGAGTGGAGGGGGGGGGCTCCGAAAAGTGGGGGGAAAGTCCACCCCTCCACTAAAAAATGCCAGTTTAACCAGGGATGGACACAGGAAGGAAAAACACTTATTCTGTTTTCCCGCAGCTTTCGAAAGAACTTGCTAGTTTTTCTGGTAAGTTAAAAATTTTTTGAAAAGGCAGCGGTAAAATTTGAAATTTCCGAAAATTTTTGAATTTTTCTGAAAATTCTCTAGAGCGCCCTGAATTTTAGTGCTAAAAACCCATTTCAAACCTTACAGTTATGAAAATTTGCAGATTTCTGACCTGTACGTACTTTATTTCTGAAATGAAAAACTTTTGGTCTTGTGCGCACTCTTTCTAGCGACAGAAAGAGAAAATTACTGAAAAAGATCAGTCAAAGTGCTCAAGAAAATTGCTACTGGGTCGTGAATTTCACAAAAATCGCTAGTTTTGCTGGAAGCCCAGCCCACAGACCCTCCGCAATTACTTGTATCTCTACTTCTCGTTATCTTTTTGGAATCTTACATTTCTAAAAATACTAGAACTAAAACACCCATGGTTAACGTATGAATAAAACAAGTGTGGATGTGCAACGAGCACTGCATATTAAATTATACAATACGTATGTAGGTGCAATTATCAAACATTTGCGAACTTAGCTTAATCGGTGCTGACTTATTTATAACTACTAATTTTTAAAACAGGGAAATGTTGTGGTAATGGTCGTACAAAGCTTTTAATTTTCACACTAACAATTTAGTAACCCAACGCACATATGCACCAAGGTACACCTAGTGTAAGTTGGAGGACTAATATAGGCAAAGGTAAGACGAGGGCGTTTTAAAAACAAGTAAAGCACAATTGCGCCGAAGGCGCAAAATTTTTCTCAAAACCTATTATGTCATTCAGAGCTTGAAGAAAGTTTTGTATTCTGTGCAGCAAAATAGCCAAGATAAAAATTTATAATTCACACTCGTCAAGTACAAAAAATAGGAAAAAATAGGAATTTCGGCTGAAAATAGGAATAAATAGGAATGTCTCGAAAAAATAGGAAAAAATAGGAAAAATAGGAACCGCAACAGGCCTGAGGACTTTGATTTGTACGCGACTACGTTGCGGATCCTTTCCTTCAGCAGGTACTTCAGCAGACATGATATTTTATAATATGTATATATATGTATCTCAATCCTCAAATTTGTAGCATATAACCGGGGTGTACTTGGGGGGGGGGTCCTCCTGGCTTTTCTCATAAACTTAGACTGAAAATTCTGTGATGAAACATCCAATATCCACAATATGGGTATCAATCGAAAGCTGACGACAAGAACAACAAGTTGGTCCTTAATTTAAGTCCAGACAACGCGCACACTTTTCGGTACACCCGGACTCCAGAACCCTCAGAACTTCCAGCAAACACTTAAAACTAGGCAGTAGAGGATCAAATCTCCTGAAAAAAATTTCAGAACCAGAACCCCAAGAACCCCCATCAAAAATTTGAAACTAAATATATGTAGTCACGGATCAAATCTCTTCGAAAAGTTAAGAACCCCCAAGAACCCCCAGAACCCCCATCAAAAAATGAAACTAAACATAGTTATAGATCAAATCTCTACAAAAAATTAAGAACCCCCAGAACCCCAAGAACCCCCATGAAAATAAAAGCTTCAAGAAAATCAAGTGGAAGATCAGAACGCATCAAAAAGTGACTTTTATCTTGACATGGGCCAGATATTGTTGGATTTAGACTATTACGTGAGCAGCTAAAGTGACTAATAGATACGAAACACCGATTTACTCGTATTAATCACCGTCAAATAATCTACTGTAGATACTGCAGAAACAAAACGATCACTACGGATCAAAATGTCACGGAACTAACGACAAAAAACTGCTCAAAAATTACTGCTACCATACAACAGCTAACACTCACTTAATTGCTTATTCTCCATGTATGTACAAAAATAATCCAACATTGAACACTATATTTGCCATTGACGTAGAATTAGTTTACACCTGACATTTACACGTTTACACGTCTATGTTGGGATTCGGAAAGTTTAGTTATATGAAAAATCACGGTTCCTTGTTTGTTGTAGCAGTCGTTCGTAGGACAACTTCAACAGTAATATAAAAAATTTTGTCGCACAATTGCTGTACAGAAAGCGTCAAACACGGCTTACATTTACACAGGTTCTCAAAAGGTTCGTCGAAAAAAGGCTAAATCATCAATTAACCAAAAGTTAATGTAGAATAATACTAAAATATACGTACAAGATAAAATAAACAGAGATATAAATAAGTCAATACTAAAAAGAACAGATCCCGAGTACAGATCACAAAAAATAGAGTTGCACCTAAAAATTATAGTCATTCAGATCACTAAAAAGGACAAATAAAATGTACGTATATAATATACAAAGTACACAACTATCCAAACTTACCTCATCACTCATAAAATAAATGTATTACCAATAACTCAGGAATTTCAAAGAGAAATATATACAATTTAAAATTAACACGAAAAAGAACTGATTGGACAGGCTCAGATTTACAAAAAGTTTCAATTTATCAGCACTTCATTTCAAACGTAAGCACGGAGGGAGAATGGAAACGGATTCGGGGTTTTATCCCTCACTGACACTAGGCAGTTTACTCACCTGCGACTGCGAGCAACATGAAACGTTCGGTTTTTACCTCACACCCAACATCTAGTTTTCGTACAAAGTCCAGAACTGATTAGATTTCCATGTAATAAACAAGTGGATCGAAAAATTCTCAACCCTGGTGACAGACCAACACTATCGTAAACACAACTCAGACGTGACATCATAGCAATAAAAAGTCCAATAAAACAAATAAACTATATACTGGCACTGAAATTAGCAGCACTCAGCAGCAAAACTCTAAATACAGCTACAGATAAAATCTAATCCTAAAAAGATGGCAACAGAGATATCAAAAATATTGCAGATCATTAAAATAACAAACAAAAAGACGTAAAAAATAACAGATTTGGAAGTTGTTAAATTATTGTCATGGAATACTTGCTTGGCTATACCCTAAGAAGACGGACGTCATATTTGTGTACAATTATAAAATTTGGTACTTTAGCTGGGCTTGGAATTCTTGAAATGCAATTTTATAAAAATAAGTTAGATTTTTGAAGAAAATCCTGAGTAAACACAACTCTATTCAGTAAAATAGGTCACTTATAAAAGATAAACCACCAAGAATGAACATATTATTATAATAACAAAACACAACTAATAAGTACAGACAAAAACAATAATGCTGTCATGGATAATAACTGCAGACCAGAAATAAGTCTCCACGTTAGTACATAGCTATCACTACTTATGTACAGTGTAATATTAATATAGTAATTAGAAATGGTGCAGACAGGCAACGTGAAATTAAGACAACTTATGTACAAGTGCAGTAGTAAAGAACTAGACTATGTACGTAACTTGATTCAGTTTAATCACTGTCGTATAAACTCTAAAAACAATAACACATAAAATTAAAACAACACTGCAAATAGATACGTACAAAACCAATATGTGCCATTTTGAACAAATCAAGTTAAAGACCGTCATAAATGTCGTACAAAAAAGTCGAAGATTGTTAGAGCCAGCAAACAGCGAAGACATAGTACATAGTGAATCAATCGATAAGCGAAAAAACAAAATGTCCAAAATAAATATAAAACAACAAAATGAAACAAATCATTATATACAGTCTGATAAAAATGTCAGGACGAAGAATCGGGGTTTTACAAAGTGAACTGGACAGAAGGAAATCAGTGAGTAAGAAGGGAATAAAATTTGTGGAAGGAGCAATTTAGACCGGATGATTTCTATGATTTCCCAAAGAATTGTTGCTCTCCGGGGAGGAATCGCGCTGTGGCGCTGGAGCGCTACTGGTGGAGGGAACGTGGGACGGGGAATCGTTGGGCAGCGGCGTATAGTCTGGATGCATAGAATTCAGGGACCGAAAATATAGAAAAAATGAAAAATGAAAACAACAGGCAATACAGTTGATAACAAAATAGATGCAAATTTAAATCACAAAAAGTTTAGTTTAAAATAACTGATGAGTGACTACTAATTCTTATATACGTATAATTTAAGTTGGACTACTTATTATTTAAAAATGATTACCGAATGTTAAAATAGTCAACGTTTGCGGAAATTTGAGTGTGACTCACACAAGTTCCGCTTGCCCTATCAATATATGTATGTCCGTTAGAAGTTGCCAACCAATTACAAACAACAAGGTGGTGTTTGCCAAGGTAAAGGGTACTTAGATAACCAAAATGAGCAAAAAATCTATCAAAATAAGTAAGTGCATTTGCATATTCTTACGGAGTGGAAGCAGATATTGACGTAGAAGGATTGTGTTCGGCTACGTAGACAGCGTCAGCAACACTGATGTACAGTTTGTCTTTGGGAACGGAATCATAGAAACCGGAACGTTGAAACATCTGTCGAACCGCAACTGTAATCAAAATAATGCTATGAAACGAGTCGACGCTGTTAAGATTCATTCAATACTATTCGCATACAGAGGCTTAAATATCTTTAAAGGAGGTTGGAGGTACGCCTGGGACTGGGGTCGTGCACAACTACTTCAGGGATCGCCAACTTTAGGCATGCAAATAGGAATCATATCACAGTTTAAAAGTATTGTACGAATTAATGTACGCTAATGTAACTCGTAAGGTATTAGTAGACCCCATGGCATGCGAGCTGTGAAGGGACCCATACTCCCATATAGAAAAATTTTGTTAATTTTTTTCAAATTTTCGATTGGTGTTGCGCAAGGTGTGAACTTTTCGGGAAAAGCTGCAGAACAAATATTTGAACACACATTTCTATGGATACAGGTAACCAATTGGCTGCTCAGAGAAGCTTCTCTTTCGAGAGTACTGTTGCTGTAGATTTTGAATTTGAGTCTCGGATGCAAACAGCAAATTTGGCCTCAAACGAAATATGCCAGTTACCATAATTTGGGGGTAGCATGCATGGTAACGTTTGTGTTGCACCTGCATGTTCTCAGTTATTTGCCGTTGTGCACACTCAACATTATTTCTACGATACCTGCACATTGACAAGAAAAATTAAAACTCTGACTTGTAGCAGTCCCCAGAAAAAATACTTTGACCATCCCAGTGCACGAAATGCCGTAGGTCACTAATGTTGAGAGATGAACGAGATGAACTGTGAACGCTAAGATGAATAGAAAGCATTGCAACTTTTAATAATGTTGAGGAAACCCAGTAACTAACTATTTGACAAACTTTGT
This sequence comes from Trissonchulus latispiculum, assembly GCA_030248195.1. Classification (NCBI taxonomy): domain Eukaryota; kingdom Metazoa; phylum Nematoda; class Enoplea; order Enoplida; family Ironidae; genus Trissonchulus; species Trissonchulus latispiculum. The sequence goes on from JASAND010025486.1 coordinate 8,738, forward strand.
GCGCGATTGAAAGTTTTGTCATAGATATTTGACACACCCTTGATCCCACTCTTTTATCTAGCGTGCAAAAAACACTTAAGAAATAAACGGTATCATGTGCAACATGGACAATCTCAATAAGGTAACTGTAGACCTACAGTAGTATTGATGTACTAATTACGTCATGAAGAACAGAAAAACTGTAGTTCCGTTGCAGCCAGATACATCCATTGCAACAGACAAAGCTTAATGATGGTATATATACGTGTATATATATATATATGTATATATATATATATATATATAAATTGTACATTCTATTATTTTTGCAAACTGTTTACTTTTGCACTTTGCAAAGGGGAAATTGAGCACTTCCAACAATGTGCCGACGTCTTTGTAGGACATGAAAATCAGAAACACATTTCCCATCAACATAAAAGTGGGGCATAATAAAATTGGATAAAACGGATTAGTTCATTAGTGTAGCAGTTTTTTAAGGATAGTCAAACTTGAGCAATCCACAACAATGTCATTTGGAACTTTGGGCGTCTATGATTTCGTTAACTCCGAAAACGGGCACTGCGAAAAGTTCTGAAACATGAGCATAAACCAACTAATCACTAATCACACATTAATCCTTTATCAAGGCCCCAGTTGCTTAACCTTTACAGACATGAATACAGCCATTTTACAAGTATCTGAAGCAGAAAGAGAACGGTAAACCTAACGTAGAAGACACCTTACCAACAGACGGCAAAGTGCCATTCTTGTTGCTATCATTTGCACAGTCATCGTCGCTAACATTACGCTTACGTCTTGAGCACAGCTGAAAATATAAAGACCGGTGCCAACTTTCAAAACCTATGTTACATAGGGCGCAGCAAGGTTCAGGTCGGGGATCTGTTGAGCTTGCGAGAAAGCAAAATACATTAATGGCAAATCTGAAGCAATGGCTCTCTCACCCACACGTCTTCCTTCCACAAACCGTCGCTAATTGCGCACAAGACTGACCGCATTTAATAGTCAGTCATCCACGAACTAAAGTCTGACCAAAAAATCTTGGAACCGAACTGTAAGCACGTGTCCTGAGTTAACCTTTGAAGTTAGCCTATATAAAGTATATATTTTTAGAAACCTCAGGAGGAGGAGAATCCGGTAAAACCATCATGTCCGGTCTATATCCGGTTACCGGATACCAAACCGATAAAAACGCTTCAGATTCGGAAGGAAAATGCTAATTATTCCATATTCTAGTATGTTGGTCCTTGGCCCAAAACATTTCCGAAAATCTGGTCACATCCGGTCCATGTCCGGTAACCGGATGTCTAGGCCACAAAAACTGTACAGCAAGATGGCTAGGTCGTATAGTTTCGCTGATTGCATTTGTGGATTCAGCGGGTCGAAACTACTCTGCATACGAAATTTGGTCCGATTTGGACTTACATTGCGTGATCTATGGTCGTATCCGGTTCGAAAAAAACCGGAAAAATCGGTTTTTCCGGTCTGGTGCTCGGAATCGCGGATAAAAACTGTTCGCTTTTGGCACATGAATATTTGGCAGGGCAGGGTACTTTCATTGTATCTGTGTCAAAGTAGTCGAATATCCGGTCGATTTCCGGTTCTGTGCTTTGAAATTTGAGATATCATGGGCTAGTATCTCAGTATCTGATTGGTCCGGAAGTCAAATTATTTCACTGAAATGATATTTTGTCTATCCCTAACAAGCATCAACCTCAAATTACTTCATATCTGCTGTAAGTTTTGAATGATAACGTTTCATAAAAATTTGTTCATAAATAACTTATATAGCATGCCACAAAGCTAAGCGTACGGAATCAAATCTCAAGTCCGGTTTAACAAAAAACAAAACAAGCAAAATCAGCCCACTTTTAAACCGCTATCATTCAAAAATTACAGCAGATATGAAGTAATTTGAGGTTGATGCTTGTTAGGGATAGACAAAATATCATTTTAATGAAATAATTAGACTTCCGGACCAACCGGATACTGAGATAATAGCCCATGAAATCTCAAATTTCAAAGCTCAGAACCGGAAATCGACCGGATATTCGATTACTTTGACACCGGTAAAATGAAAGTACCCTGACAAATATTCATTGTGCCAAAAACGAACAACCGATTTTTCCGGTTTTTTCGAACCGGATACGACCATAGATCACGCAATTTTGGTCCATTTTAGACTTTAGTAACGAAATATTTTTATATACATACAAGTAATAAAAATGCTCCTCCGGAGCATGAAAAAGTAATATGGGTGGTGGTGAGGTTGTAAAGTCAAGAGAGGACTAGTCTTAAATGCTTAATATGGGGGCTAGGTTCAAAAAAGAAGAGGACTAGGTTGTGGGCGAATTAATATGGGCACAGCTTCGCCGAGCAACCCATATTCGCGGGCTTTCACGCTTCGCCATGGCGATTGTCATATACAATGCCATTATTGTCAGTCAATAATAACAATTCCAGCAGTTAAACAATCGCTGCAAGTTGCTTGCTTATATATACGTAAACTATATAGTAATTTGGTTGTGCTGGACTACGGCAAGCAACTAGAAAGAACCAAGGCTATGATTGTAACGCTAACGGTTCAATAGAAATAGAAGATCGTCGGGGAGAGTCCTGAAATTATTGTTGAAATATAGACTTTTGCCACTGAAACGAGCATAGTCGATTTACTATAAATACTCCCAGTCAACACGCCGAAAAGCGCTGTTTTAAGGGGTTTGACCACTGGTCAATAGGCCCATAGACCGTAGTGACCATTGGTCACTTCCCTCGATTTCGGCAATGTGCCCATTGAAACGAGCGAAGTCGATTTACTATAAATGCCCCCAACCAACACGCCGAAAAGCGCTGTTTTAAGGGGTTTGACCACTGGTCAATAGGCCCCATAGGCTGTAGTGACCAGTGGTCACTTCCGTCGGTTTCGGAGATATACCCATTGAAACGAGCGTAGTCGATTTACTATATATGCCCCCGACCGAAACGCCGAAAAACCCCGTTTTAAGGGGTTTGACCACTGGTCAATAGGCCCCATAGGCTGTAGTGACCAGTGGTCACTTCCGTCGGTTTCGGAGATATGCCCATTGAAACGAGCGTAGCCGAAAAACCCCGTTTTAAGGTGGTGATTCCTTTTGGGCACATATTGTTGGTTGGCTCCGTAAATCAAGATGAAATTTGACGAAACTTTCTGAAATACGTTCTTCCGGTCAGGGCGGTTTTTCCCAATTTCTGAAAGTTTCACAGTCGCTATACGGTTATGACTGTATTCGTTCGAAAGATCTCGATCAGCTTCATATTTTTGCTTTTTTCTACCGTGAGATATAGCCGATTTTCTTGTTTTGGCGTCGAAAACTTGTCATTTTTGCAGAAATCAAATAATCCATCATTTCTTGAACTATGCAATCCGTAAAATCAAACTAAGGGCGTCGATCTGAAGGTCTCAAAGGGGCAAATTATCCGACACACGATCGTCTTCCAACAGCTATCCCGTAGGCTGCTATCATGAAAAATGTAGTTTTTGCAAAAACAGGACCATTTTTTCCAAAGATTGTAGAGCATTCACCATGCAAGCTGGAGGGCTACTACTTAACAAATGTGTTCTACACAAGTATACGCAGGGACGTTTTTTTAGTTGCCCCGATTACTGTTTTCTACCTAAAGTAATTGCATGACAAATTTGGAAAAAGTAGGCAAAATACAGGTTGCGCACAGATTTCAGCTCATTTCTCCATAACGAAGAGCAATTTCACGATAAATAAAAAATTGTCCCCAGCTATTTGATGGAGGCATCGAATGATCTAACCGATGTCTCACGAAAAACTTTGCTTGAGTCTGCAAAAAATCTGGAAAATTATACTTCTTCTAAAATGTGTTAAAAATATTTTAGAAAAGCAACATTAGTTTTGTTGCATGCATTAAAAAGAGAAAATGTCAAGCTGCATTTTGATATAAAAATGGCTTCTTAACTCCAAGTAATGAATGAGTAATAGTGGTGCAAACTTTATGTGACCAAAGGGAATCACCACCTTAAGAGGTTTGACCACTGGTCAATAGGCCCCATAGACCGTAGTGACCACTGGTCACTTCCCTCGATTTCGGCAATATGACCATTGAAACGAGCGTAGTCGATTTACTATATGTGCCCCCAACCAAAACGCCGAAAAACGCAGTTTTAAGGGGTTTGACCACTGGTCAATAGGCCCCATAGACCGTAGTGACCACTGGTCACTTCCCTCGATTTCGGCAATATGACCATTGAAACGAGCGTAGTCGATTTACTATATGTGCCCCCAACCAAAACGCCGAAAAACGCCGTTTTAAGGGGTTTGACCACTGGTCAATAGGCCCCATAGACCGTAGTGACCACTGGTCACTTCCCTCGATTTCGGCAATATGACCATTGAAACGAGCGTAGTCGATTTACTATATGTACCCCCAACCAAAACGCCGAAAACCGCTGTTTTAAGGGGTTTGACCACTGGTCAATAGGCCCATAGACCGTCGTAGTGACCATTGGTCACTTCCCTCGATTTCGGCAATATGCCCATTGAAACGAGCGTAGTCGATTTACTATAAATGCCCCCAACCAACCCGCCGAAAAGCGCTGTTTTAAGGGGTTTGACCACTGGTCAATAGGCCCCATAGGCTGTAGTGACCAGTGGTCACTTCCGTCGGTTTCGGAGATATGCCCATTGAAACGAGCGTAGCCGAAAAACCCCGTTTTAAGGTGGTGATTTCTTTTGGGCACATATCGTTGGTTGGCTCCGTAAATCAAGATGAAATTTGACGAAACTTTCTGAAATACGTTCTTTTAGCGTACTAACACCATCCCCGCAATCCCGATTCAAAAATTCGAGATTTCCGGTCAGGGCGGTTTTTCCCAATTTCTGAAAGTTTCGCAGTCGCTATACGGGTATGACTGTATTCGTTCGAAAGATCTCGATCAGGTTCATATTTTTGCTTTTTTCTACCGTGAGATATAGCCGATTTTCTTGTTTTGGCGTCGAAAACTTGTCATTTTTGCAGAAATCAAATAATCCATCATTTCTTGAACTATGCAATCCGTAAAATCAAACTAAGGGCGTCGATCTGAAGGTCTCAAAGGGGCAAATTATCCGACACACGATCGTCTTCCAACAGCTATCCCGTAGGCTGCTATCATGAAAAATGTAGTTTTTGCAAAAACAGGACCAATTTTTTCCAAAGATTGTAGAGCATTCGCCATGCAAGTTGGAGGGCTACTACTTAACAAATGTGTTCTACACAAGTATACGCAGGGACGTTTTTTTAGTTGCCCCGATTACTGTTTTCTACCTAAAGTAATTGCATGACAAATTTGGAAAAAGTAGGCAAAATACAGGTTACGCACAGATTTCAGCTCATTTCTCCATAACGAAGAGCGATTTCACGATAAATAAAAAATCGTCCCCAGCTATTTGATGGAGGTATCGAATGATCTAACCGATGTCTCAAGAAAAACTTTGCTTGAGTCTGCAAAAAATCTGGAAAATTACACTTCTTCTAAAATGTGTTAAAAATATTTTAGAAAAGCAACGTTAGTTTTGTTGCATGCATTAAAAAGAGAAAATGTCAAGAGGCATTTTGATATAAGGCCGAAAAACGCCATTTTTAGTGACTTTTAGGCCATTTCTAGTAAAAGTGGGACTTAGAAACTTTTCGCCAAAACAGGTGAAATAATGCAAAGTTTGGGCCTATCTCCTGAATGCTACAGAGCGAAATTAAAAAAGCCCCCTCGTTACTTTGTGTGCATTGGTCGAAATATTCAAACTAAATAAACCAAACCGATCTAGCTGCTAGCCTGTGAAAAAAAGTCGATCACAACCGAAGTGCCAATATAGCGAAAGTCCGACTTTGGGGCCTTGGCACAGAGCCAAAATTGGCAGTGTACCAAAATGACCAAAAAAGGTTGCATGGGAGGACCCTGCCTACCAACATATAATAGTAGTATAGGACCAAAATGCCCATATCGTTCCAACACTGCGCTGACATAAGCACTTCCGAAAAGCGTTATTAACCGAGAAAAAAAACAAACGCACGGTAACTCCCGCCTAGTGCAAAATTTTGAAGTTCGGAATATTAACCAAAAGTATGGTGGTACGTGTAGTACTACTCGAGTACTTTACGATGGTAACATTTTTACCCCTCCCAGACCTCTAATTAGCTGGCACCAGGCCAACACTGTCTCCAGGGGGCCGCGCAGACGCCTTTATACCCATATTATGTAGGGGCGCTATCGCGCCCCTACATAATATATACATATATATATATATATATATATATATATATATATATATATATATATCATAGGGGTCGCGGCAGCGACCCCTATAATATGTGTGAAAAGTGGCTGGAGACAGTGTAAAATAAGCTGCGCAGAAGCTGCGCAAAATCCTGCGCAGATCCTGCGCAGATTTCATGCGCAAATTGTAGAGCACATCGAGTTTAGTATGTCTGTGAAGTTTCAGCCCCGTATCACTTACCGTTAAAAAGTTGCGCCCCGGACCGGTTATGGCGGCGATGTTTTTTTTCCGGTTTCTCCTATTTGATGGTTGTATTGTACATAATGTTCGCCGCTTTCACGTGATCTGCAGCGGTGGGCCAACCTAAAGGGCTATGGGGTCTAGTAGTACCCTCTAAACAATTTAAGAATCACAACTTTTTTTGCGCCGCAGCTGCGCCACAGCGCCGCAGTGGCGCCGCAAAGTCGGCTCATAGCGAAAAGTGACCATTTTTGTGGTCGTCGCTCAGGTCGAACGTTACGAGCTGGAGCTGATTTCTTTTTATATTCAGAAATTACATATATTGAACTAACTAACGGTCCAGGTTGCGTTTCTCTATCACTTCCCTAGCGACCACAGTGGCCCGTCAAAGATGGCGAAAATTCGAAAAACGAAAAATCGAAATTTCTCGCTATCTATTTAACTTTGAACGCTCAAATCTTCCATACAATCGTTTTCTGGCACGGAGAATCGATTCCCGCAGTTAGTTTTACCGTCAGACCCACCCATCTTGCTGGGCTGGTTCCACTTTGCCGTCGGGAGGGTCAAGTCGGAAACCGCTTCCTGGAGGTCCATAGTAGGCTTTACCTGGCCTCTCAAAACTTTGTCTATAGGGGTTTCCTGGTGCGCCCAGCTCATTCCCGGTGTCCTTTTTGCCGTAGGACTCATCCATCTTGCTGTGCTGGTTCCACTTTGCCGTCTGGAGGGTCATGTCGGAAACCGCTTCCTGGAGGTCCATAGTAGGCTCTACCTGGCCTCTCAAAACTTGGTCTATAGGGGTTTTCTGGTGTGCCCAGCTCATTCCCGGTATCCGTTTTGCCGTCCGACGTACCTATTTTGCTGGGCTGGTTCCACTTTGCCGTTTGAAGGGTCAGTCGGGTGGGGGTCAAGTGGTCGAAAATAAAATTTTTCAAAAGTGGTCAAATTTGGTACCAAATGAAAGCCCTAAGCGAGCTGAGCAACTTTTGTCATAGAACTGCATGCTCAAAGTGGCTGTAGAGTGCTGTGGTGGGGTGGGGTGGGGACTTAGGCGATTTTCGGTCAAAAATGAAAGTTTTCAAAAGTGGTCAAATTTGGTACCAAATGAAAGCCCTAAGCGAGCTGAGCAACTTTTGTCATAGAACTGCATGCTCAAAGTGGCTGTAGAGTGCTGTGGTGGGGTGGGGTGGGGACTTAGGCGATTTTCGGTCAAAAATGAAAGTTTTCAAAAGTGGTCAAATTTGGTACCAAATGAAAGCCCTAAGCGAGCTGAGCAACTTTTGTCATAGAACTGCATGCTCAAAGTGGCTGTAGAGTGCTGTGGTGGGGTGGGGTGGGGACTTAGGCGATTTTCGGTCAAAAATGAAAGTTTTCAAAAGTGGTCAAATTTGGTACCAAATGAAAGGCCTGAGCGAGCTGAGCAACTTTTGTCATAGAACTGCATGCTCAAAGTGGCTGTAGAGTGCTGTGGTGGGGTGGGGTGGGGACTTAGGCGATTTTCGGTCAAAAATGAAAGTTTTCAAAAGTGGTCAAATTTGGTACCAAATGAAAGGCCTGAGCGAGCTGAGCAACTTTTGTCATAGAACTGCATGCTCAAAGTGGCTGTAGAGTGCTGTGGTGGGGTGGGGTGGGGACTTAGGCGATTTTCGGTCAAAAATGAAAGTTTTCAAAAGTGGTCAAATTTGGTATCAAATGAAAGCCCTAAGTGAGCTGAGCAACTTTTGACATGGAACCATCCACCAATATTTGCTGTGCCAAATAACGTCACGTGCCCATGAAACTTTTGTCTTTACTTCTTCAACCGGAATTTAAAGGATATATATACCTATATATATTTATTATATATTTAAAGGATATTTAAAGGATATATATATATATACGATACAGCCAACACACACATATTATCCTCTTTTGTGCGGAGCATTTTTGTTACTTGTGTATATATATTTATATTTTATAACAGCAAAATCTTTTTCACAAAATTTCACAAAAGGCCAACTTACACCCGAACCAGTCTTTGCCATGCCATTGTTTAGATTGCGCATCTTTCTCTGTCGCTCCTTTTCAACCAACGGATCCACACCAGTGGTTTCATAAAGCTTCTTCTTGAAGAGATCAATGTTGGCAAAGTACAGTGGAGCATCGAATCGGAAGATCTTTACGCCAGGAATCTCGGCTGCCTAAAACAGTGAAATAGAGGTTTGAAAACAGCTACAAAACTAAAAAATCTAAAATTATTGTTGCCTTATGTAGTAATTTATATCACCTACTGAAACAACAAATAACTTCTCTTGCAAAGCTGGGTACTAATATTCAGAGGTACAGGTTACAAGGGGAGGAAGGTTGTGTAAGCTCTCTCCATACCAGAGCAAAGTGCAAGCCCTTTTGAGCATGCAGTTCTATGACAAAAAAGTTGCTCAGCTCGCTTAGGGCTTTCATTTGGTACCAAATTTGACCACTTTTGAAAACTTTCATTTTTGACCGAAAATCGCCTAAGTCCCCACCCCACCCCACCACAGCACTCTACAGCCACTTTGAGCATGCAGTTCTATGACAAAAGTTGCTCAGCTCGCTTAGGGCTTTCATTTGGTACCAAATTTGACCACTTTTGAAAACTTTCATTTTTGACCGAAAATCGCCTAGTCCCCACCCCACCCCACCACAGCACTCTACAGCCACTTTGAGCATGCAGTTCTATGACAAAAGTTGCTCAGCTCGCTTAGGGCTTTCATTTGGTACCAAATTTGACCACTTTTGAAAAATTTTATTTTCGACCACTTGACCCCCACCCGACTGACCCTTCAAACGGCAAAGTGGAACCAGCCCAGCAAAATAGGTACGTCGGACGGCAAAACGGATACCGGGAATGAGCTGGGCACACCAGA
>JASAND010025487.1:0-10078 GCA_030248195.1 Trissonchulus latispiculum
GTTGGGCGCGACAATTTTGGAGACAAGTGCGGGCAGTCAGCATGAAGTTAGCTCCAGGTTCCATACCCGACACCACGTAGTCTTGAGAACGAATTCAAACTTAAGGGGAGGGTTACTTTGGTCAAAAATTCGACCCTCACGGATTTCGCTCAAATTGTGCCCATTGATACTCCTTAGGGTTCTATGCAAACCATTGAAATTTGAGCTGATTTCGTCCAGGAATAAAAAAGTTACAGTCATTCAAAATTTCCAATTCCTATTCAAAATGGCCCAAAATCCTAACTTTAAAAGTTTCACTTCTGACAACGATATCTTACTCAAATCAAAACCGTTCGAAACGTTCTATAGCTCATTCTGTAGCTAAATACAATAACTAAAACTTGCCGATAAGATTTTTTCAAATTTCGGTTTCTAACTGTTCCGTTCATGTAATAATCGTTTCCGTGAAGCAGCCCCAAAAATAAGTCAAAATGTGACATTTGCGAATTTTTTCGAAACTTACAAATATGCACAATATCTACAACAATCGATAGCTTTTTCAATTCCAAACAACGTTTCTTCTTGGCACAAACGTCTATTTTGTAGCAGTTTCAAGTTATCGGTCGAAAACCGTATCTTCGTGATTTTTCAATTTTAGTGTTGTGGGGGCTCTCTCTCACAGAAACGATTATGACAACAGTTAGAACCCGAAATTTGAAAAACGCTCTTCGTCAACTTTTAGATATTGTATTTAGCTACAGAATGAGCTATAGAACGTTTCGAACGGTTTTGATTTGAGTAAGATATCGTTGTCAGAAGTGAAACTTTTAAAGTTAGGATTTTGGGCCATTTTGAATAGGAATTGGAAATTTTGAATGGCTGAAACTTTTCTATTCCTGGACGAAATCAGCTCAAATTTCAATGGTTTGTATAGAACCCTAAGGAGTATCAATGGGCACAATTTGAGCGAAATCCGTGAGGGTCGAATTTTTGACCCAAGTAGCCCCCCCCCCTTAAGGTACTGGTTTTCTTTCGGGCATTTTTGACTCATACGACTTTAATCCTTTACGTAAATGGCTAAAACGTACGAAATAAGCTATTTCCGCGTTCTTTAACATTCTGGGACCAGTCTCGTATTTTTAGGCCAAAAGATAAGAAAGTTCAGGTTTTTGGCCTTAGGCTCCCAGTAAGTAGAAAAGCCAAAAAACGTACCTCGGCCCATATGTCCTCTGTATGATAGCACAAGAAAAAAGTTTGGCCGATTTTTTAGTTTTGAGAAATCGATGTTCAAAAATGTATGGTCTATATTCATCCTGTTAGATGTCAGCAAGTCTGAAAATTTCAGCTACGTTTTTGCTAATTTTGTTAGTTTCGTAAGCTCATGTGAATCTACAAATAATAAGCTATAAAACGATGTATTAAGCTCTTGCCAACTCCTAAAATTGCGAAAGTTATAGCGCTTCAAAAAAATCACCACAAAAGCACTGCACCAAAGGATACCACCACCTTAAGCTTGGAACGATTGCGCCTGGGTTGAACGTGGGCGTGCCAAAGCGAAGGTTGTGGGTTCGGGCCGCACCTCAAGCTTTTAATCACCTTGCATATGACACTAAATCCTATCAGTTGCTGCACTACCATGAGGTTCGTGCAACAGGTAGGTTCAAGAATTGTATCTAAGCTTGGCTACTATGTTATCAAAGCCACAAAATGAGGCTAGCGTTTTGTGTGTGCTCTGTGTTGTTAATAGCGAACAATTATTATTAAACATTGACGAATTTAATTAGATTTTATTGCATCATAGCTAAGTCAAGTTTCACCTCGTGAGGTTTGTTTGCTACTTCATTGCGATTTCCCCTGCTTCTCTCCAATTCACCTTCAGATGATTAACACATACTATACGTTAACTCAGCGCTGACTTTTACACACATTTCTAGATTCCTGCACACTTTTTGAGGAAAGTATATCTTATAAGAAAGAAAATAGAAGAAAATAAAGACTATTTATTTAGAATAGTTTGCTACTTGAAGTAGAATTGTAATTATTCACGGAACTTTCCATTGACTTCAAGCAAGAACTATATCGATATAGAAGATATCTCACATGGTCACCAAATAGCAGGGTCGGTAGCCGAAGGACGAAGGTTAGTACAAAAGATTTATTATTGGTCATCTTGTACAAAATACTTTATTTACAAGCATGAAACTCATAGTTCAGAAATGTTGCATTGATAAACTAGGAAAAGTAGGTGTCATGAGATCTAAGTGTAAGCAGTTGCAACCAGGCTGCGAATGCAAAGAATCAATCTGCCAGCGATGAATGCGAAAAATCGTCGTGCCTAAAACAACAACAAACATCCTTTGAATTTAAAAATAGTTCTGCTTCCACTAATTCTTCTTATTTTTCTGGCAGCTTGAACTAATTTGACCTGTTATTTACTTACGAAATTCTTTAGTCAAAGTTACATAGAGCGACTCAGATCAAAATCGCAGGTGGTAGCTATGATTCCCACCGGATATCAGGAGTTTTGGGTCACAGGTACTGTAGCGACATTTCCTTCTTTTATTATATTTTATATTGCTGGTGTTTTAATAGGTGCAATTGTTACTCTGATTTATTGCTAGCATTTCCGCTAATTCGCGTTAAATCCGTTTTAAAATTTGGTTCAAATTCGAACTTTAGGTTGACGCGATTTTGCCTCGGCAGCTTAATTTTTATGGGTATGTAATATGCAATTAATACTAATTGGGTTCGGCCACCTCAGGTCCTAACAGCCATTGTGTACCGCCAATGTAATATATGAAAGCAGTAGCTTGGCGGATTACACTTAAGCAACCAAGTGACATTTTACAGAATGGAGCACAAAAAGGTGTCTCAGCCGTATTTACCTTTGGCATTGATGAAACGTGAAACACAAATATGAGGCACCCGCTTGTAATATGCAACGCTGACACAGTCGCAGAATAAGTTCTAGTCCCTTTGTTGATAACGTCATATATGAGCCGATCCATGGACCGACGAGTATTAGCGCGCTACAATCCTGAAAAAGCCGCTTAGGCTTATTCTGGTAACACAACGTAGGGGTCACATCAAGTGTGGAGCATTGCGTAAATGGCATATGTACGTGAGCCTTTTGAAATTGATTTATTCACAGAAAAGACCAACGATTGATCTCTTCGCGAAGTGCCTGATCACATTGTGAAATTACTTCAAACCATGCACATTAAACACAGCAATTTTCGCGAAAAGTCCAACACATGTTTGGCTTTTTGCGAAATAAAACAAATCACAATGTTATTTATGGAAGCTGATTCATTTATGACGCAAAATTTATGGGGTCTATTGTGTACCAGCGTGTCACTTTAATTAGATAATTTTTAATTTTCATGGATTTAGTGCTATACAGTCTATCATTCCTGACTGACAGTCCGTTAAAATTATATATGGTTTATATCCCGACATGCGCAGCAGGGCAAATCCAAAAGGGACTAATATTTACGCTTCTCAAGTACTCTTAAACCCATTAACTATATATACTAAATAAATAAGTTAAGTGAATACTATAAATGCAAACCCCATGCAAAGTATACAAATTCATCTACGTAGTTTCAAAATTGTAGCAAATTAGTCTGATCCATTGTGAAATGTGAATTAATGGTGTTCGTTAATACTGTGATATACTGTCATTTATACTGTTTAGGTCTTGAGAAGCATAAATATTTGTCCCCTACAATTTGCCCTGCTGCACATGTCGGGTATAAACCATATATAATTACTAATAACTACTAATAACTAATTAAGTGTTTGCAGGTACAGAATAGACCCCATAAAGTTTGCATCATAAAATCGAATCAGCTTTCATAAATAACATTGTGAATTGACTTATTTCGCAAAAAGCCCAACACGCTTGGTCTTTTCGCGAAAAGACCGGGCTGGTAGCAGAAATGTGCATAGTTTAAAGTAATTTCTCAATGTGACCGGACACTTCGCGAAAAGACCGAAATTGTTGGTCTTTTCGCGAAAAGACCAATTTCGCAAAAAGACCACGACATATACTTTAAGTATTAAGTATTGTACAGAAGACATACGTCATAATTTTGAACATAAAAGAAAGCAATGTGTGTGATAGGACGTACTGTTCTCAAAGCAAATCAATTAGCAAGTACGCCTTGTGAGTAAGTTGTTAGAAATAACCCTTATGTTAAATACTGACTACGCGAAGTGCATTTCACCAATACTTTGAATGATTTCTTCAGTTCTTCTGTGTAGAATTCTCGCTTCGGCCTAATCAATAATTAGCCACCTTTGTTAATTAATCAGTTGATGTGTAGCTTTTGTCAAGGAAGGTTGCTTGCGGGCTTAGTGGTATGCCGTATATAAGCTGTGCTTTATGGTCCTATGTCTCCTATTAAATTGTAGGTCCTTAAAGTAAATTACCATGCCTTATTTCTCTTGCTATTAGGATAGGATTGTAGATAGGGTTCTACTTTGCCGAGAGTTGCACCCTATAGGCTTTACCTGCATTGATTAGCCTCACTAATTACTGGTTGATATCTGACAGTTAGCCGGTGGTTAATACTTACAGTGAAGAGTTCCATTCCGCCGAAGGCGTCAGCGGTAGACGATGAAGCCGTTGGTCCCTGTTAGTCATTAAGGTGGCCTCTGCTATGAGTAGAGCTGATACAGCGCAACAGATCACTGGAAGTTCAGTCAACAACTTTAGATTGTCACCGTGGTTCATCCAGCACCTTCAAAGCAAAAGTACTTATAATGGTCATGTCACATGTCTGTGCCTGACAAGTTGCTTGGTTTATGCAATTGTGTACTAGGAGAAAAGCAAAACAATCCAATGCAAGATGTGTGTCAATGTGCAAAACTCCTCAATACCCTGTATAAGTACATCTTGAATTTTCACACTTATTATTCTTAAAACAATGTTTAGCTTAATATAGCTTTATGTCAATGAGTAACTTGTGCAAAACTCCTCAAAACAGTAAAAGTACATCCTGAATTTGCAAACGTGTCAGTATTAATCTCCACGCAAGTCTTGTCTAGCTTTAACAAGCTTTAGCTTTTGCTGCTTTGTGCCAACGAGTAAAAATGTGTAGTCAGCATTCGGCCAGGATGGACCCCGATTGAACATCTGTTTAAAAACTTGAATTAAGTCTACTAGATAATGATAGAATTACGGTTTCGTTTTAATCCCATTTTGAATCAAGATTAAAGGTTTCAACCCGATCATAACCTTTATTAAGATCCTTCCCTGGAGTGTGAACAGGAAGGTTTAGTGGTGGTTCCTTTCATTGTGAACTTACGAGTATAAGGAAGAATATTCGCGAAATACTGTAATTCCAGAAACTGCAGAAACTATTGCCGGCAATCCTAAACCAACAACATCAAAGCATATACCCGCACTGTTTTGAAATCACTGAAACTTTATGTGCATGTTGTAGGTAATTTACAAATTATCATCAGTTGGTTATTGAAGCCTCAGCACTGCACCACCGTGACATGGTCACATCTTTGACAATATATTCTAAAAATTAGCCAATACACAATAGACAGCTTAAGGTATGTGCGCTCTACTGAAAAAGTACAACTTTATTAACTACCCTACATTGCGTCTAGGCAAAGTCGAGTTTGTAGATAAAATATATTCACCTTATAAAACTGAAAATTTTACTATTTGAGTTGAGTGAGTTACTGTCCAAAGTGTTTTATTCTGTTCCTAACAATACTGATCATGCCAATAGAAATAACTTTTCAGTTCCACTATAACTACAAACAGTACCTACCAAAGCCAACACAAGCCATTTTTTGCTTGCTGATAAAGGAACCATTTGATGTAATGCTGGACAATATCCATAGCAAATGAAGAGACTCCAGAAGAAAGAATGCGTTCACTACTTGAAATAAATATTGTAGCATTATTGCTACAACATTGCAGTAAATCTGAAATTTGACAAAAACATTTAGCTTTCGTCATGCGAGACTATTGTATACAATGAAGAAAGAAACTGAAGTGAAATAAATTGAATTATTAATCAAATTATTATGATTGCTATGCTCAGGCGGTGCAAAAAGGAATGTTCCACAAACCCAGCTGTATCTGTTTTCAACGGATGTAAGAATGAATATGTGAGCTACGAACATTGACAATTCCTCGCACAGGTGGATGAATCCGGTATAAGTTTTGTTTCTAAATAAAACAATATTAACTACAGTCAATCCTGAACATAACAAAATTAGAAAATAACAATTATGATTATCACAATAGTAAATTTTGTCCAAATTTGAAGGATAATGATTGCTCATTCACATTGACCAACGCAACGATGGTCTACGCGCAGTTGCGCGTGAACATGTATCCATAATGTTTTAGACTTGAAGAAACCCAAATAATCCTGCCTCGATCTAGGGATAACAGCCTGAACAATTTTTTCAAGACAAGTAAACCTAGGAATGGGAACCTAACTGTTACCTTGTCAAAATCTGAGTAATAATGGAACAAAGCAGACCACTTAGAATCCATAGACAACCCAAAACTTTGATGGCCATGGCCAGATTGGTAAGAAGCGGTGACATCTTTGGCCCTGGAGGTTTCTATGATAAAAAACGTGATCAGTCAAAGAGGACGCTGTGTAATAAGGAGGAAATGAAGTTGTATGTTTCAAAAACTAATAATTCATTTAGTAGTAAACTAGTAAAGGTTTAAATTGCTTACATTAGTATCTTTTAGATCACAGTTTGTAATATTTTCTGGAAATCGTTCAGTAGGTTCGCCGTTTTTCAAATACGCCCTCAACCATTTACAATTTGGATCCTTCCAAAACGATATTTCTTCTTCGAATAATAAGCGTCCCAACTTCTCATACTCCTTCGATACCGGTGGCAAGACTACTCCATCTAGTGAAGTTATATTTCCCAAAATGTAACCAGCCATGTAAATTTCATTCTTCATGTCAAATCCAAGAGTTGCCAAATATTCCTTTACCTGACAAGTAAGCAAAAAGAAATGCACAGAAATGATAGGCAGTAAATCTAACCAATGATTACCAAGAATTAGATTGAATGTTTATCCAGCTCAGCACAGATTTTTGATCAGGCACTCGAGTTGCTTATGCATCTGAATGTCAGCTGAATCTATTTCAAGATGGTGATTTTCACGTATATTTGGTTGATGGCCCAAACTAAGATAAAATTTGATAATACCTTTCAAAACAAGTTCTTTTAGAAATCAAACTCTCTCCGCACAACCCCGCCTCACTACATTCGACATTAGAAATTTCCGTTCTGGACAGATTTTCGCAACTTCTTACAGTTTGAGAGCACCTGATAGTTATGACTGTATTCGTTCGGAAGATCTCGTTCGAGTTCTACTTGTTGAAGCATCATTCTAGCTTTTCCGTATCCTGAGAGATCAAAAATGTGTATTAAAAATACTCGGCATGCTCGGTGTAAACCTTTAAGCTTTGTAGCGCTGAGATAAAATACGTTGGTGCAGAGGGCCAGGAATAACCAGTCATAGGTCTTGTTAGTTAACTTCATCACGGCGGACATCAAGTGCTTTATAATTGAATTAGTCGTTTTATCATAAGATGATCATCTCTAACGCAAGTTCTGTTATAAAATGTAGTAGCTAAAACAGTATTGATTACCATTTGAAATGATCTGTCGTTTGTTACAAATGCTGGCGATGACCTGGCAGTCGAAACATCGGTCTTGACAAATGAACTTTTTGAAGGTTTCATGGAAGTATCAAAAATGATGACCACAGTAGACTTTAAAGGAGTGTTTGATTTACTGTTTGTTTCCATGGGAGATGTGTTTTCGGAACTCTTCCATGTTGGTAATGCATAAATTGTCGAAGGCCCTTGTGTTCCTGCAGTTAAAGCATCTGTATTAATGGTAAACGTCCGTAATGCAAGCGTAGGATTGGTGTTTGTGTAGGTGTGGACACCTGTAGCAAGTGGTTCAACAGATATCCAGCGATTCGATGCTTTTTTTGTCGTCGCATTCGTTACAGCATAAGCTGTGGCAGCCCTTGTTGTAGCTGGAATAGTAATTGCTGACAATAACACAATGTCTTTTGTGGTATCAGTTGTCGACTCAATAATTGCCAAGGATGCCGCACTATATATCGATGCACTGGTTTGTGGTTTCGCTCTTGCAGTAGCTGCAGTGGGCGGGGAGGATATTGCAAAAGAATTTGCTGCCCCTATACTTTCAGTATCCCCAGCAACACCAGAATCAGTTGATGCTCCAATTGTTGGTGGTGCTGCAGTCAAAGTTGCTGTTTCCGTCGTAGGTGCAGATACTGCCACTGTCGTTGTTCCTCCTGTAACTGTCAAGAGTGCGTTAATGGACGCCGTATGGGCTACAACTCCAGTTACAGCTATACTGGCTTCTTGTGATGGTTTCACTGGTGTAGTCATGGTGGAGGAAGCATAAGCCAATGCGGATGCAATCATTGCTGAAGACAATTCAGTGGGTGTCGAATGTTTTGCGGATTGTTGTAATGATTCCGTCATTGTAAGAATTGTTGTTGTTTCAATAATTGAATGTGCCTGTTTCGATAACGTGGTGGTAACGGATGTTGTAATATTAGCCGTCTCTGCAGTAAAAACAGACTGCATTGTTGTTGCCTCCCTTGCGGAAGCTATACCTCGTGTGGAAGCCGAAACGATAGAAGGATTCTGTGTTGATGTTGAGAGTTGTGTGGATGATATAGACGTTTCTACTGCGAAAATCGAGGCAGTTGCTACAGGTGTCTCTGTGAACGTTGACTGCATTGTTGTTGGTGTAATTGTTGTTGATGCTACAGCCGGAGTCGTAGTTGTGGATGTTTTTATAGTTTCTTTAGTTGTCGCCTGGTTAGTGGAACATGAACATTGGACAGATATAGCATTGGTAGAATGATTCATTGTTGAAATTGAGAGTTGTGTGGATGATATCGATGTGTCTACTGCGACAGCCGAGGCAGTTGCTATAGGCGTCTCTGTAAACGTTGACTGCATCGTTGTTGGTGTAATTGTTATTGATGCTACAGCCGGTGTCGTAGTTGTGGATGTTTTTGTAGTTTCCTTAGTTGTTGCCGCGTTAGAGGAAACTGAACTTTGAACAGATGTAGCAGTGGTAAAAGGATTCACTGTTGACGTTGAGAGTTGTGCGGTCGATGTTGATGTTTCTACTGCGATAATCGAGGCAGTTGCTATAGGTGTCTCTGTAAACGTTGACTGTATTGTTGTTGGTGTAATTATTATTGATGCTACAGCCGGCGTCGAACTAGTAGATGTTTTTGGAGTTTCCTTAATTATTTCCTCGTTAGTGAAAGCTGAACTTTGGGGTGAGGTTGCAATGGTCGAAGGATTCACTGTTGACGTTGAGAGTTGTGTGGATGATGCTGATGTTTCCACTGCGACAATCGAGGCAGTTGCTATAGGCGTGTCTGTAAACGTTGACTGTATTGTTGTTGGTGTAATTGTTATTGATACTACAGCCGGCGTCGAACTAGTAGATGTTTTTGGAGTTTCCTTAATTATTTTCCTCGTTAGTGAAAGCTGAACTTTTGGGGTGAGGTTGCAATGGTCGAAGGATTCACTGTTGACGTTGAGAGTTGTGTGGATGATGCTGATGTTTCCACTCGACAATCGAGGCAGTTGCTATAGGTGTGTCTGTAAACGTTGACTGTATTGTTCTTGGTGTAATTGTTATTGATGCTACAGCTGTCGAACTAGTAGATGTTTTGGAGCTTCCTTAATTATTTCGTTAGTGAAAGCTGAACTTTGGGGTAGAAGTTTGCAATGGTCGAAGGATTCACTGTTGACATTGAGAGTTGTGGATGATCTTGCTGATGTTTCTACTGCGATAATCGAGGCAGTTGCCTGCAGGTGTCTCTGAAATTGACTGTATTGTTTTTGGTGCAATTGTTATTGATGCTACAGCCGGCGTCGAACTAGTAGATGTTTTGGAGTTTCCTTATTTCCTCGTTAGTGAAAGCAGAACTTTGGGGTGAGGTTGCAATGGTCGAGGATTCACTGTTGAAATTGAGAGTTGTGTGGATAATATCGATGTGTCTACAGCGACACTCGAGGCAGTCGCT
>JASAND010025488.1:0-15535 GCA_030248195.1 Trissonchulus latispiculum
TCGTGCCGTATGAATTTCCTTCACTGGCAGTAAGTTTGCATCTGGTTGCGCTGCAGTAAGTGATGCTGAAGTACAACATGGCCTATAACTAGCTACAGGAAAGTTGCAATCGTCGAAGTTTTGCACACAAGTGCGACAGAGCATTGAAAATCGTGCCGTATGAGTTTCCTTCACTGGCAGCAAAGTTTTCATTTGGTTGCGCTTCAGTAGAGTGCTATATGCTATATACAGTAACTAAAACTATTGCAGCCATGGATACTGGATATTGGGTTTCTGTCAAAATAGAGAAAAAGGAAGAACTTGGAACTTTTCAAGCTTCTTTGTTCTGTACTTTCGGTTGACTATTAATGATTGGCGGAATTTTTAAAGTTTCTTTCACACAGATGTAACGTTTATTCTATTTACTGAGACCCAAAAAAATGAAATAGGACAAGAATAAAAATGCTCCGATGGAGCATGAAAAATGCAATATGGGTGACACAGGGTTTTAAGCAAACAGAGGACTAGGTTTTAAAACGTTAATATGGGAGGGGCAGGTTGTAAATGCCAGGAGGACTAGGTTAAAAGCGCACTAATATGGACCAGCTTCGCTGAACAACCCATATTCGCGGAAACTGTCCAGAGTTTCTAGCGACTGCTGCTTGCTGTTGCTATTGACAGTTCTTCGGAAAATTGTACGATTTTTGTCAGCATGGCCTGCAAGTATATATTGTGGTGGTGCTCCTTATTATACAACTTAATAATACACGTCCTCCATAATGTCAACTGCTTTTCGCATCAACTTAATACAAGATTATATGCCAACACTGCAGAAAAAACACCCTGAACACCTTTCTTCCAGAACTGCATTGTTTATTTGGAATACGTAAGCTTTAATATTTCACAATCGTCCCGCTTGCTTTGAAAGCTGAAGAATGTAGATCTTACTCGTATGTCATGTGGAGTGGAGCATGAGTGACCGCGAGTATGGGTTGTTCAGCGAAGCTGGTCCATATTAGTGCGCTTTTAACCTAGTCCTCCTGGCATTTACAACCTGCCCCTCCCATATTAACGTTTTAAAACCTAGTCCTCTGTCTGCTTAAAACCCTGTGTCACCCATATTGCATTTTTCATGCTCCATCGGAGCATTTTTATTCTTGTCCTATTTCATTTTTAAGGTTCTCAGTAAATAGAATAAACGTTAAATATGTGTGAAAGAAACTTTAAAAATTCCGCCAATCATTAATAGTTAAGCGAAAGTACAGAACAAAGAAGCTTGAAAAGTTCCAAGTTCTTCCTTTTTCTCTATTTTGACAGAAATCCAACATCCAGTATCCATGGCTGCAATAGTTTTAGTTACTGTATATAGCATATAGCACTCTACTGCAGCGCAACCAAATGAAAACTTTGCTGTCAGTGAAGGAAATTCATACGGCACGATTTTCAATGCTCTGCCGCACTTGTGTGCAAAATTTCGGACGATTGCAACATTCCTGTAGCTAGTTATAGGCCATGCTGTACTTCAGCATCACTCTACTGCAGCGCAACCAGATGCAAACTTACTGCCAGTGAAGGAAATTCATACGGCACGATTTGCAATGCTATTCTGCACTTGTGTGCAAAATTTCAGACGATTGCAACTTATCTGTAGCTAGTTATAGGCCGTGCTGTACTTCAGCAGCACTCTACTGCAGCGCAACCAGATGCAAACTTACTGCCAGTGAGGGAAATTCATACGGCACGATTTGCAATGCTATTCTGCACTTGTGTGCAAAATTTCAGACGATTGCAAGTTTTCTGTAGTTAGTTATAGGCCGTGCTGTACTTCTGCAGCACTCCACTGCAGCGCAACCACATAGTAGCATCGTAATAAGTACGAAACGTATCTATAATAGTTTGTCATGTCCTAAACTATCTGTATGCCGAATTTCAAACACCAGTGACGAATGAATAACTTGTTATCGACGGTGCTGTGTTTGGGGCAGCACATACAGCACGGTGGAAGCTAGAGAATGCACCAACTAACATAGCTACAGTTCCCCCCTTACTACAGACATGATTTTCACCAAGTTTCATATGTTTAGCCGTTTACAGTAAGTCTACAGACAGCGTGCTATGGTTGCTGCCTAATAATACAGCATCATAGCAGCACCGCACAGCGCTGCGACTATGCTCATCGTGTTCAGCGACCCCGATAACCCTTATAAGCGTCCCACTATATGGCCCAAAACAGCATATTTAGGCCTATTTTTGACTATTTTCTGTGGAGTTGGGACTTTTCCGAAAATTTCCGAAAATGGCTATTTGGCCGGACCAACTTTGGGCCGGCCGCCAGAACGATCCTGGCCAGATATCAAAAATCGCCCTCGTTAGGACATATAAACCCTTCCGTGGATCCTTATGCAACAAACCACGTCTCTCTAGGGTCTTCCCTGAGTCCTGTAGCTTTGACAAAAAATTGGCCATTTTTGGCCATTTTAGCGCCAAGTCCACTTTTGGCCGGCCGTACAGGTGGCCAGCCGGGCCGGGCAGCGAAAAAATATCAAAAAGGTTCACTTTCGGGGTATATACGTTCAGAAAAACCAAACTTCACCTGCTGAAAATGCCCAGATCCTTCTAACACTGCGACAGAAAATTGCATTTTTCCAAGCGTGACTTACACGGAAAAAAAAACAAACGGACCTAACTTGCCCGGAAGCGAAAATTTTCAAAGTTGGAAATTTTGACCAAAACTTTTTTGTGACTTGTAGTACTCGTCGTGTAGATTCCAACGATACCAAAATTGTCCAGTTTGGTTGAGTATTTAGCTGGCACGGAGCTCGAACGGGTCTCCAAGGGCCGCACTGAGCCTTTTACACCCATATTATAGGGGAGCGCTCTCGCGCTCCCCTATAATTAAGTGTTGGATTATATGCATTAATTAAATTAATTAAATTAAGTTGTTGTAAGTTGTATTAATTATGGAATGTTAAGTATTACGAACACAACTATATGTATATACGTAGTAATAGCTGCAAAGTCGTGCCGACAAATTGTTAAACTGTTATTGAAGGATTGCCGCCAGCATTTTTGTGTGGACAATTTCCGCGAATACGGGTTGTTCAGTGAAGCTGGTCCATATTAGTGCGCTTTTAACCTAGTCCTCCTGGCATTTACAACCTGCCCCTCCCATATTAACGTTTTAAAACCTAGTCCTCTGTCTGCTTAAAACCCAGTGTCACCCATATTGCATTTTTCATGCTCCATCGGAGCATTTTTATTCTTGTAAGTTATTTTTGAACCCTTTTTCAAACTTCATCATTCAAAAGTTACAGCAGATATGAAGTAAACTGAGGTTGATGCTTGTTAGGGATAGACGAAATATCATTTTAATGAAATAATTTGACTTCCGGACCAACCGGATACTGAGATATAATAGCCCATGGAATCTCAAATTTCAAAGCTCAGAACCGGAAATCGACCGGATATTCGATTACTTTGACACCGGTAAAATGAAAGTAGCCTCCCAAATATTCATTGTGCCAAATGCGAACATTTTTTATCCGCGATTCCGAGCACCAGACGGAAAAAACCGGTTTTTCCGGTTTTTTCGCACCGGATACGACCATAAATCACGCAAGTTTGATCCAATTGATTTGGCATCCGGTAACCGGATATAGACCGGATATGGTGGTTTTACCGGATTCTCCTCCTCCTGAGGTTTCTAAAAATTATACTTTATATAGACTAGCTTCAAAGGTTAACTCAGATCAAGCGGTTCCAATCGGTTCTCAGTTCGGTTCCAAGAATTTTTGGTCAGAGTTTAGTTTTTTCCGCAAAAATTTTTTCCGGAAAAAACCCAACCCTGGTGTAGTGATGGGCACAGGATATCCGGACATTCGGGTAATTTTTATATCCGGATAATACCTAATTTGAGAAAAATAGCCGGATGTCCGGATATCCGTTTGCTTTTCAAACAAAATAATGCAAATTAACAAATTTAGACAACATTTACAGAATCTTAAAATTATTTTTCAGAAATTTCTTTTAAAATATTTGTAAAACCAAGGCTGTATTTTGCCTGTATGCTAGCAGGTCGCAGCACACCGAAAAATTAAAAAAATTGAAATTTATTTGTGAAATCGAAAGATTTTCTTGAACTTAAGTTGTAAATTGGCGGATAACCGGATATCCGGATATGCGTTAACGCAAAATAGGCAAAAAATATCCCGTGCCCATCACTTTCCATCTGTTATGTATGTTTTCATTTTATGCTTTGCTTGTTGTTTCTATGCTTAGATGACATAAAGGAATCTCCGGATCCTCGAGGTCAGGCAGAGGAGCCATTCCCGCCCCCGATGCCGGCGCCTCAGGCACAGGTCCAGCAGAAACGGGCTTTTGCAGAGAAATCAGATGACGTTGGAGACACAATATTTGTTGGTATGTATTCATTAATTCTGAATGTATTCGACAGTCGAACGTAAATTTAGTTTAAATTTTCAATTTCAGCTCATTTTCTTCATTGAGGTTTCTAGGGGATCATCAGTTGGTAGAGTGGCTTCTGAAACGTCTGAAACGTGTGTTGAAATGAGGCTTCCTGAGTGAGGCCCACCTAAGTTAAAGAAATGAAACTAAGATCTCTTTACAAACAAGTTTCGGCTTAAGTGAAAAAATGGTCAGTAGTAAATTACTCCACTCCTAAGTCTAAAGCATTGAGGCCGAGCAAGCTTAATTGTGGGCCTGTTTCACCTAGTGCTTTAAGTTCCTAACGTAATACAACACTGAATTTGTCGGTGGGAAAGGGCCAAATACAAAAGGATCTTCTACATGTTGTGGTTCGTTCTCTCTCTCTCTCTCTCTCTAGTTGCAGCCTCATTGAAATGCTTATGAGTCTGGCAGGACCATGGCTAGGCCAGAAGGCCTCGTTATCTTTTCTTTTAGTTATCTTTCCCCACTTGCCCGGAAACTACCAAAATTTGTTGACCCTGCTTTTAATTTTAAGTTTAGTTCCTGATTTTCTTCCTTATTAAGCTTCAACCTCAATCTTCAGCAGTTTGAACCGTTGAAAGTTCGACAGTCGACTGCAAAGTTTCTTGGAAACCTCTTCTGGAAGTGTAGGTATTGTTATTGCTACTCAGATTTGACGCTATTAATTTAATACTCTAGTCCCGTAACACCACTCTGCTTTTAGCTGTCACAACCGTGTGCACTATTGCAGCAGTAATAGGGCTGCTAGTAGTCACTTTTAGCTTGACGCAGTAAGTTTATCTCGCGGGATATAATTTGGAAACTATTTTCGCGGAATGCAGTTTCATATTTTGCAGTTTGTAATTTTATGTTCACCCTTTCCTTCCCCTTTTTGCCTCTTCATTTTGTCTTACTCCGTTTTCTTCTTCTGCATTCTAAGGTCTTTTTTCTATAGTTATTCTTCAAGTTTCTTCCGATCTCTGGCACGATATAAGTATATGTCTTCATTTTCTCCAGTTTAACTTTGTAATTGGACGGAGTCAGCCCGTAAATTAATTGAAACCTTTGAGCTCTATGTCACGAGAGAAGCTGTGTTTGTGAGAGAAAGAAAATGTAAAAGTTTAGTACAGGAGGGAAAGAAGTTGTCTTGGTAACAAAAATCTTTTCGTGCCTTCACATTACATACCATTACTATTAACTGGCATTTTCATCGGCCAAAATTTCATGAGGGGGTTTGGGGGGGCGGCACCCGAGTCTGGGGAGGGACAATTTTTTCAAAAATGCTTAAACTTTTAGCTGCTGATCTGAAAAACTGAACAATTTTGAATCTAAATTTAGAAATCCCTATCCGTCGAAGTAGTCTTAAAATTATTTGAAAATTCGCCCTCCAAAACCTTATTTTGTCCAGGTATGTTTTGTTTTAGGGGGCGGCCCTTATCTGTGTGGGCTCCCTCTGTAGGAAAAATCTAGAGTCTCACTGTGCCAGTTTCTAACCAGTTTTATATATTTAACCCATGGTCTCTTAGTTATGTACTTTAAGACAAGGAATGCACCGGGGCCTGGCCCCGACTCCGGCCCCGGTAGTCAGACCCCGGTCCCGACCGGGGCCAACACTTTTTCTAAATTTTGTAAATTTTTGACATTTTTTGACCATAAGTTTGTTTTTTTTCGAAAGTCAAAAAGTGTTACATGTCGTTTGCTTTCCCGCCGATTTGAATGAAAACAACGATAGTAACTTTTGTATATCAGAAATTATAGCAAAATTTTAATTTTTAAGAAATTTCTGAAAATTTTCGATTTGGGCCCCCAATTTCCAGGCCCCGGCCCTGGCCCCGGTACATCTCTGTTTAAGACTAACACTTGCTTCTACGAAAATATAAGTTTGTGTTCTGTTTTAATTTCTTCTACTTGATAGAAGGTGTTGGCTCTGATTGTTGGTGGTGTGGTTTACTCTTGTTAGACTAAACACTGATTCCTTTTTGTTCAGTTCCTGACACTTAACTGTTCATTCTTTTGTGTTCCCGACCTAACATTTAGTTGGTTGCTAGCTAACTTTATTTTCAGCAGTCACAGCAGTCTGCAGCGTTGCGGCGGTGTTTGGAGTTGTAGGAACTGGCGTTCTTTGGTATAAGTAAGTCGTACCCTGTAGAAACTGTGTTATTAATTTGTTGTACAGGAAAAATAAGTCTTTTGTCGTTTCTTACTAATTGTCTTGCATGTGATTAACTGCTGCTACCGCTTTCTTCTCATTATGTTGTTCGGCGTTGATTGGAAATACCTTCGGGAACTCTGTGATTTCTGATTTATTCTTTTAATGTTCTTCCAGAGTTCTTTTAATAGAGATTAATGTCCGATTTTTATCAATAATAATAATTACAACAAAACTATCGTTTACAGTATAACTCATGGAAACCAGGACTTGTGGCGCAGTTTTCAAAATGGCGAAAGAGACAAAATATCGTGATTAAATGCCGATTTTCGGCAAAGTTGGCGAAAACGAAGGAATGTTGCCTACTCTGCATTATAATAACTCTGTAATAACTAGTTAAAGAACTCTTATGGCTGTTGTGTTACAGTGCATTTTCGTTGGTTTGATTATTTTATTTTTTAGACTTCATCGACGCTATAAGTCAGCCGAGGAGGCGGAATACGGTCCCCAGTATGGAGTGACCGGTCCAGCCAAGAGTCGCAGTTCTCCAACGTCCGGTGACAGCAAGTTGGCCAGTTCTGCACATCTCTATCACTATCAGCACACCAAACAACAAATTATTGCCATGGAAAAGTATGTGCGAAAAACAACAAATCATAAATTCGTAGTCTCCGGATTTCTGTTTATGCCGAAGACAATATTGTCCCCATGTGTCCACAGTTACATGGAAATGCGCTTTGGCTGTAAATTATGTCTGATGATTCATTTCATGCGTTGATTCAACAAAATGTTCTTTTTTGTCCTTTTGTTTCTGTTGCAGTTTTTATTTGCTCATTTTTGTTTATTTAATTTTTGTTTGATTGTTTTAGCGCGGGTGTGGATGCCAAAGGTGGTGAGTCGGAAGATTCGGAAGGAGAAGGAGAAGAGGCTGACTATTCCGTTTATGAATGTCCAGGCCTGGCGCCTGTAAGTATTATATAATATTGCCTCCTTCGTTGTAATAGTTTGTTGTTCAAGCCGTCAGTGTGTCGATTTAGCGTATTCAGGTGTAGATTCATGACTTAAGTCGTGCTGTTTGCTGTCTATATTTGTTTGTGAAAGATAAATGTAACCCAGGGAAGAATTCTTTAATCCGTGTCAAAGTCTAGGTTGTCGGTGCTTATCCCAGGATGCACAGCCCTTGAGCCAGTGAGCCACCTCCAGTGATGACTACAACCGCGGAGGAGGTGTTAGCTTCTCAAGACAGATACCCTACACGCTCTCCTGTTACCTTCCCACATAAATGGCATCCATTAATCGACCAACTAAGGATGATAGCTGGTTTGGCTAGAATCGATACAGGCGTGGTCCCTTGCTCAGGGGGTTTTGGCTGGTGGGACTCGAACAACTGACTATCGGATCAGCGTCAGCTTGTAACATTGTCCTATTTTAGGAAAACTGACTGATTTAATAGTGTGGTTAATGAAATCGGTGAAAAAAGCAAAATTTTCTAGCCTTCACTAAGCTGTAAATCTGTTGTAGTGGTATGCTATTCTTCACAATGTTCGCAGCAATTCTGATTTCATTGTCTATTACTTTAATTCAAGTCTTAAGGCTAACATTTTGTTTCCTTTTAGACTGGCGACATTGAAGTCAGCAATCCGCTGTTCGAGAGTAGTCCAGCCTCTTCTCCCACTGTACGCAAGCAGCCGGCCGCTGAAGATTAACCTTTACCAGATCAATCAAGCACCCTCCCATTGCCACTCCACACCTCCTTACCCTCTACCTTCTTCCTACCCTGTTAGCATCATCCTAATAAAATCTACGACACTTACTTATACGCACTGTAAAGGCAGATCAGAACGACTCTTAGGTTTTAAGTAACTATATTCTGTTTTGTAGCATTTCTAATATAAGGGGACCTTGGGGGACAGTCATTCCCAAACTGTTGGATTTTTTGAACGTTGACTTTGAAACCTTGTGGGCCTGTTTCGTTATCTGCAACGAGAAGATAATATGGTTTTTGGGTTCCATTTCCAATAACTACATTCCATTAAAGTCAAACTGTAATAGCTTTAAAATTGACTTTAGCTTGCTAAGTGTAGTAGTACGCATTCCTCTTGTAGCAGTGTAGATAAAAATATATACGTACGATTAAATTGT
Source organism: Trissonchulus latispiculum (assembly GCA_030248195.1). Taxonomy (NCBI): domain Eukaryota; kingdom Metazoa; phylum Nematoda; class Enoplea; order Enoplida; family Ironidae; genus Trissonchulus; species Trissonchulus latispiculum. Next base: position 8,717 of record JASAND010025488.1, read on the forward strand.
ATAGTTGTATTGTTGTCGTGGTTTCTTCTATTTGTGTCCTCTTTTCTCTGTAGTGACTAGCTTTCTTACTATGTTGACGTTTGGTGGTAATCACATTTCTGTTCAGTCAGACTCTGTAGAATTTGAAAATTTAGATTTTTAAAACTTCCAGAACACGTCCATTTGTCTTCTTAATGTCCTTAATGTCAGCAAATCCTGAGTGGTATTTATCTAAATTGACCAAATGACATTAACCATGCTAGCTCACTAAAGTATCAGGACTACTGTTTTGGTGTGTATTTTTGTGTATTACTATTTAACACCTGTCACTGTGAATGAACTCCTGTTTATATTCAGTATCTCACAGTTTCAATTGTCTGTTTGTATACCTACTTTATTTGACAAAATCAAACTATTTTTCTCAAAATGGTGACAGTACGTACGTATTTGAAAGGTTTGTGAGTGCTAGTAGTCACACACGCTTTCTACACACATGCTGGGATCGCTTGTTACATAACACGACAAGACTATGAACCGGTTGTAGTTGAGCAAACAATTTGCTTCTAGTTAGACTGAATAAATAGGTATTGGTGCTATTCCATTCCAGGGGAAAGTATAGAATCAGCCAACTTTTTCTACGCCCGTCTGGCAAATTCTGCCAAAATTGAAAATCTGCAAATTATATGTAGCTATTTACCTGCGTGATAAAATGACTGTTTTAGTTAGCCTATTTTGTTGATGATGGCGCATTAGATTCTATGTATATTCATTGTTGTGTAAATATCTGAATACTAGTATATTTATTTTGGCTACAGTCAGCTTATTCTTGAAAAATTGTTCTGTGGGAATTCTCAGATTTGTCATAATATGGTTTTTCCTTCTCAGAAATTTCACTGTGCGTTTAGTTTAACAAGAAATTGCGATCAGATCAATTGAAATAGGAAATATTTATTTACGTATTTGAATATTTGTGTTTTCATTGAATATATCTTCACATTCCTTGTCTCATATTCATTGTTGCAGTAATACTTGTGGTATATCTTATATAACTTACTTTTACACAATAGCCATCGTAATTGATATAAAAATATAAAAAACGCTTTTTGTCCATTCGTCCTGTAAAATTATGTTGAGTTTTGAATTTTAATAGCGTTTCAGCTTCCTTAGGTGTCAACATATAACCTCGGTGATTCTTATTGTTTATCTGTGATTGTATTCTACGTAAGTTCTATGTTTTGTGTTGCTGTGTTAAAGCTTTGCACGTTTTCCAAACGCTACGCAAACCGTTAATTGCTGTCTTTTTCCAGTGAACTACAAAAACAAATGAAGTTCTCCAAATATCGTAGTGAAGATTTCTTCCGGGAGAGTATTGGAAAGAAACTGTCAAAAGCCGAAAAAACATTTTCCTCCAGTCTGTTTCATTAGTTTTGTACATATTGTAGAACCTGCAAAGCACAGTCCCCATTATGTATACAGTATACTTGTAGATTATATAATGGAGAAAGAGTTTTAATTTTTTATTAGCTGTATATAGCTGATTGTATTTACGCTTTCTATACAGATTAAGTTCAATGTATACCTCCATTTTTATTTTCAGTGGGCCATAGGGCATTAATGGAATTAAACTTGTGCTTTCGCCTTCCCCTAGACTGAAAATACTAATTTTAAAATTGTAAATTATTGCTTTGAATAATTTGGTTTTTTCTAATTTGTTTGAAGAGCGTTTCAACTATCTTTATACTGTTCCAACTGACGGCTTCTATTGACAGCCTATAGTCCCACTTCATTTAATTTACGTAATTCCTTTTTCGTTGTCGGTTGCACAGTGTGTATGTATATAATATATAATTGTAATGGATTAATCTGCTAATGACTAGTGTTAGTCATCCATATATTTAATAGTTTACTTTGAGGTTATCTACTTCCTAAAAACATTGTATAGCTAGCTGGTGATTAATCCATTCTGCAATTAGTGTGTGTAATTCTGTTTTTCTTTTGGCTTGCTTTGAATGTACAGTGGATGACTGTATTATTCCCCTCTCCATGGTGTAGATCCATTTTTGGTTCCGAACCGGTTGTCTTGTAAATTTTGGAAATAATATTAACCTTTGGCTCCGCCCCTTCCCTTCCCCTGCTTCTGCTTTGGTGTGGGTAATTTTCTCCAACTTCTGGTTGGTTGGCTGGCTGGCTGGTTGAGGGTCGAAGTGGTTTTAGTTGTATTTCACTGTTTTTTGAACTTTGGTTGGTATGTAGCAAGGTGCCATAGAGATGTAGTATGGAATTATTTTTTCTGATTATGACTGCTGTTTTCCTTGGGTAATTTGATGCGTTTGCTTTCAGAAAGATTTCTGGTAATTTTGCTTAATGATTACGGTGTAACGATACTTGAACATTCCACAATATAAATGCTACTATTACTGTGTTTTAATATGTCAACTGTAGCGATTGTGCACGGTTTTTGGCTGCAATCGGGTTATTGCCATCTTTGCGTCTGATTCCGTTTCAAATAACTGTGGTCATGAATTGAAAGCCCTGCGTACGTAATTTGTGCCAGTTCACTAACGCATTGGAAGTAAACGAGTTTCCTGCAGGATTGGACTGTTTCTTACATAGTCTTATGACTAGTTTAAGCATCTCTGAAAATCGTCTAACAAAGTTGTTGAGTGAGGTGAACTTTTCTAAATCTTAGTTCTTTGACTTTAGTTATGTTTCATGTTTTAGTATTTATTTTTCGTGCATCTTTCCCTTTTAGCACCTTCTTGTTTGTTCATTTGTGTCAGTAAATATATTTTTGTTTGCGCATTTTTCTTTATTAACGATTGCAGTAAGTAGGATAACCATAAGTTTGCAGTTTGCATGAACCATTTGCACTTGTAGGTCAGTTAGGTTAAATAAAGTTTGGCTTCTGATCTTTATTTCAGTTTGTCAAATGATTTAGCGGTAGGTGCTGTAGATATCCTATGAATCGGAAGTCTTAATCGTAGACTTCTTGAGCTGGTTTTGAATGATTCTGGTTGTCTGCTTTTGAAAGCCCCAGAGGCTGAGGGAGATTGTTGCAGAGTTGTGCCCGGTCCTTAAATCGGGCCCCGGGCCGATAAATAATAATTGCGGCCGTCCGAGTCGGTCCGTTCGGGCTGCTCTGGCCATTCTATCAGCTCACAGTATCAGGGTTTATTCTGTAGCGGAAATATTTTTGGCACAACATAGGACACATCAAAGCTATTATATACGAGTTAGAATTTCATCTTAGTAATATCTTTTTGTGCGACTAATAGCTAATAATACGTAGCATTTGATTTCTGCTTATTGCTATTATATACTTGTTAATACAAAGGTAGACTACAAATTGTTGAAAAAACATCGCGTTCTTTGAATATTTTTCAAATAATATAAAAATTTCAAATATTTAAATTTAGATATAAAACTTTACATTTTCGAAATATACCTATGTTTAGGGTATTGATATATCGGAACATGTAAGTATTTGTACATACTTAAAATAGCTTTTATTTTTCAAATATTTTTAACTTATTTTAATAACCAATAAGGTAAGTACTTTTTCGAAGTTCTGAAGCAGTTCGGGCCGTGGCTCGGTTCGGCCCGCTCGGGTTGGTCGGGATGTTCGGGCCGTGAATCGGTTCGGGCCGCTCTGGCCTTGACTCGGGCCAGGCTTGGGCTGGCCCAAAGCCCGAACCGAGAAATTTGTCCGGCCCGAGACCAAGCCCGGCCCGAGAAATTTCTTAGTGGCACAACCCTACGGTGAGTGAGGCCCGGTCAAATTTTTGTTGTGCAAATTTCAAAATTTTTCAAATTTCTTTCATTAGAAAGTCGACTTGAAGCTTCCAGGAGTTGTTTAAATGTAATAGATAGCACTAACTATTTGACGCTGTTTCTTGTATGCCGGGACTTCACCGGGCCTTGAATCGAGCCTCCGGACCGGGTGGTTGAGCAGGTCCGGGCCCGGCCCGGGAAATTTCTTAACGGCACAACTCTGGAATATGTGAGCTTAAATTTATCGTGTACAACTGCGAACTCGCTTGGTTTAAGGTCAGGAATTTCTCCAGTCTCGTTTGATTACCTAAGCATTGTTTTTTGGTTTTTAATTCCAAATTATGCTTTAGTTGTTTTTTTTGACGGTTTGAGGTGCTTGTTCGGGTATTTGCAGCAAATTTTGTGTTGCTGTAGCCTGTAACGCCGCAATTCCTACAATTCATTGAAGTTTCTATATTTTATAAAGTAAAATATGCGAAGGCGAAACCAGACCCCGCAAAATGTGCAATTATTGCAAAATGTTTCTTCTCATTCAAATTTTCAAAGAAACCCAACATTTTGAACAACAACCGTACGCATGCTGACTGCTCTAGGAGGGGTTCACCCCCAGCTCAGCCCCCCCCCAGAACCCGGATTTTCCGGGTTTCTTTAGCCAAAAATCGGAGAATCCGAGTTTTTGGATACCTCGGGGCAGGGTTGGGAGTCTCGGTCTCGGTCTCGGTCTCGGTCTCGCCCAAAAGCCGAGACTTGGCCAGTCTCGGTCTCGGTCTCGGTCTCGGTCTCGCTCACCCAAAAGTCTCGGTCTCGGACCGAGACCGGAAATTTTTTGAAAATATCTAATTTTGGCGAAAATTTTAAATCAATGGTATGAAAATTAACTAACGAGGTGCGGAAACCATATGTTTATGTGTTAAAGCCCCTAATACTAGATCTGAGCCTCATAAAATGGTTGAAACTAGTTTTAAGCTAAAAATTGCTAGTCTCGGTCTCGGTCTCGGTCTCGCCCAAAAGCCGAGACTTGGCCAGTCTCGGTCTCGGTCTCGGTCTCGGTACCTTGGTCTCGGTCTCGTTCTCGGTCTCGGTCTCGGTAAAATCTCGGTCTCGCCCAACCCTGCCTCGGGGCACCGGTCCAACCCCCCCCCCCCTCCCAAAAAACTCCACCTACTGCACATGTTTGGTAACGACACATAGGAAATTGATAGAAATTTTTTATAACCGAGAATTGGTATCATTTTATAACAAATTTTCTTGTCTTCTTTTGGAAACCTACGATCGTCAAAATTGTTAATATGAGAAAAATCTATGATGGTCATAAACAAGTGGTCGCGCCATTCACTGTCCAGAGTTGTGCCGTTAAGAAATTTCCCGGAGCCGGGCCCGGACCTGCTCAACCACCGGTCGGAGGCTCGATTCAAGGCCCGGTGAAGTCCGAGCATACAAGAAACAGCGTCAAATAGTTAGTGCTATCTATTACATTTAAACAACTCCTGGAAGCTTCAAGTCGACAAGATAATGAAAGAAATTTGAAAAATTTTGAAATTTTTACAACAAAAATTTGACCGGGCCTCTCGCTGCGTAGGGTTGTGAACACTAAGAAATTTCTCGGGCCGGGCTTGGTCTCGGGCCGGACAAATTTCTCGGTTCAGGGCTTTGGGCCAGCCCAAGCCTGGCCCGAGTCAAGGCCAGAGCGGCCCGAACCGATTCACGGCCCGAACATCCCGACCAACCCGAGCGGGCCGAACCGAGCCACGGCCCGAGTTACTTCAGAACAACGAAAAAGTACTTACCTTATTGGTTATTAAAAAATAGTTAAAGAAAATATTTGAAAAATAAAAGCTTTGTTAAGTATGTACAAATACTTACATGTTCAGATATATCAATATCCTGAACATAAGGTATATTTCGAAAATGTAAAGTTTTTATATCTAGAATTTAAATATTTGAAATTTTTATACATACATTTTGAAAAATATTCAAAGAACGCGATGTTTTTTCAAACGTTATGATCCCCCTTTGTATTAACAAGTATAACATAGCCTTGTGTGAAAATCAGATCATACGTATTGTAATTTATTCGTCGCACAAAAAGATATTACTAAGATGAAATTCTAACTCGTATATAATAGCTTTGATGTGTATTCTATATTTATGCCAAAAATATTTCCGCTACAGAATAAACCCTGATACTGTGAGCTGATAGAATGGCCAGAGCAGCCCGAACGGACCGACTCGGACGGCCGCAATTATTATTTATCGGCCCGGGGCCCGATTTAAAGGACCGGGCACAACTCTGCAACAATCTCCCTCCAAGCCTCTGCGGGCTTTCAAAAGCAGACAACCAGAATCATTCAAAACCAGCTCAAGAAGTCTACGATTAAGACTTCCGATTCTATCGAGATATCTACAGCACCTATCCGCTAAATCATTTTGACAAACTGAAATAAAGATCAGAAGCCAAACTTTATTTAACCTAACTGACCTACAAGTGCAAATGGTTCATGCAAACTGCAAACTTATGGTTATCCTACTTACTGCAATCGTTAATAAAGAAAAATGCGCAAACAAAAATATATTTACTGACACAAATGAACAAACAAGAAGGTGCTAAAACGGAAAGATGCACGAAAAAATAAATACTAAAACATGAAACATAACTAAAGTCAAAGAACTAAGATTTGGAAAAGTTCACCTCACTCAACAACTTTGTTAGACGATTTTCAGAGATGCTTAAACTAGTCATAAGACTAGGTTAGAAACAGTCCAATCCTGCAGGAAACTCGTTTACTTCCAATGCGTTAGTGAACTGGCACAAATTACGTACGCAGGGCTTTCAATTCATAACCACAGTTATTTGAAACGGAATCAGACGCAAAGATAGCAATAACCCGATTGCAGCCAAAAACCGTACACAATAACTACAGTTGACATATTAAAACGCAGAAACAGTAGCATGTATAGTGTGGAATGTTCAAGTAACGTTACACCGTAATCATTAAGCAAAATTACCACAAATCTTTCTGAAAGCAAACGCATCAAATTACCCAAGGAAAACAGCAGTCATAATCAGAA